>JAQJVL010001609.1:0-165351 GCA_035578905.1 Stictocephala bisonia | reverse complement strand
GTTTTAAACTGTTCAGGTTTGTGTTGAACGTTAGTCTTGGCCTTATCCAACTTTGTGTTCGAAATAATGATTTTATTCCACCATGTATCTGAACCTAGCTATTAAATTTCAAAATTCTACACGTTTTGTACTGTACTTATGCGGAATACCACTCACTGGCTCATCACAAAATAAGAACTCTTTTTCCAAACGAATAACAATAATTGGCAACAGCTCAATGTTAAATTTTTAAAATTGACTGGCGATCCTATTGACCCTCACTCGCGGGATATCTAAAGAAAATGACCGTAGACTTCCTAAATCCTTGTCACAAAGTTACATAATTTAGTAAGCAAGTTGTATGGGTAGTCGATATAACTAACTGTTCCAAATACATTGTCGATTCAGTACCCTTACTTAGTAATCAAAAGGAAACCAACAACATCGAAGTAAAGTATATAATCGCGGAAATGTCGCGTGACCACCCCAGTATGACCAGGGGCTCGCGTGACGTCAAGCCACACATAACGTCCCCCACCCCACCGCTGTGCTCTTTACTGTCGACCTTTCAGCAGTGTTCCGATGGCGGCTATCTACAGACCGGACTGCTGACAAATGGTTCACTCCACGACTCCAGGTTTCTTCCCAGGTTCAACAAGAGGCGATGTACCCTCACTCCACAACAACTCCAGGATTATTCCCAGGTCCAACAAGAGGCTATGTATCCTTACTCCAGGAACTTATTCAGGTCAATGGCTATCCACCTTCACTCCACAACTCCAGAAACTTCCCAAGATCAACAAGAGGCTATGTAACCTCGCTCCACAACTCCAGGACCTTTATCAGGTTCAACAAAAGGATATACACCCTCACTACACAATAACTTCAGGGTCCTTTTCAGGTTCAACATAACAAGTTCATGACCTATCCTAGGTTTTGTGTCCAATTCACTACTGGTCTATTTCCCAGTGTTTAATATATCGTTGTAATCTTGCACTACTCTGGTATTGTAAACCAGCCTCAGATTAAAAACGTATTTAGCACCAAGTACATGTGAGTACTAAACCACCAAGGATAGTGCAATCGCTATCACGTACGCCCTAGGCTGATATATTGTCGTCTTCCTCCATGTCTACGGGTTCCCGGATCGGATATAACGATGAAATGCTAACTGATGCAATGTTCATACGTTTTAGCCTTTTTTCCTATTTTAGACAGGGTGTTCAGCTTCGACTGTCACACATTATAGAGGATTGTTTGTCAGGTCAGTACAAGCAAATAATACCATAAAACATATGTTCTATCTCGTTCGTTTTCTGTCTGTGTGTCTGTATGTGTTTTTTACAAAAATTTGAATATCTCAAGACACATTTGACATACAATACTTAATTTCCGTATGAATGTTGATCTTACAAAGACACATTTCATATAAAAATGCTGAATGTGATTATGAATAAGATTATCAGTTTCTAAATGGCGGCTATCTAAACAGTTAAAAGCCAAATACACCTATAGAAAAAAAAAAAAACTACACATTTTACCCAAAAATGTTAAGACACAATAATTTTTCACTACGTTATGCCAAATTCAACGATATGTCAATTTAAAAGATCTGTTGACAAACAACAGAGAAAGCTTTTTTTGTGTTTGTAAGCATTGTTATCTGGGTAGAGAGTACTCAGATAACAATGCTTTCAGTCACAAAAAATAAGTTAAAAAGTAACGAATCGAGATAGGATACATGTTGCTTGTATTGACCTGACAAACAATCCTCTTAAATATGCGACAGTCGAAGCTGGACACCCGGTATAACACTCCACAACTACTCCAGGACTCTACCCGTGATCACCACGAGTAAAGAAACCTTTGTATTTCTAACGTAACTAATACTTTATCAGACTACTTTTACCTTCAACAACATCCAGGTGTGATACGTGTAAATGAGTATGATGAGTCTCAGTGAATGTGCTGAATGTGAATGAGCGTGCTGAGTGTGAATGAGCGTGATGAGTATTGAGTGTGCTGAATGTGAATGAGCGTGATGAGTGTGAATGAGCGTGATGAGTGTGAATGAGCGTGATGAGTGTGAATGAGCGTGATGAGTGTGAATGTGTATGATTGTGAATAGAATGAGCGTGATGAATGTGAGTGCGCTGAATGTGAATGAGCGTGATGAGTGTGAATGAGTATGATTGTGAATGAGCGTGCTGAATGTGAATGAGCGTGATGAATGTGAGTGAGTATGATTGTGAATGAGCGTGATGAGTGTGAATGAGTATGATTGTGAATGAGCGTGCTGAATGTGAATGAGCGTGATGAGTATGAATGAGCATGCTGAATGTGAATGAGCGTGATGTATGAGAATAAGCGTGATGAGTGTGAGTGAGTGTGCTGAATGTGAATGAGCGTGATGAATGAGTATGATTTTGAATGAGCGTGATGAATGAGTATGATTTTGAATGAGCGTGATGAGTGTTGAATGAGTATGATTGAGAATGCGCGTGATGAGTTTTGAATGAGAGTGAAGAGTTTGAATGAGTGTAATGAGATTGATGAATACGAATGAGCGTAAATAAGGAAACTCAATTTGAATGAGTGTGAAGACTAAATAAGTGTGATGGATGGTGAATGAACGGTGTAGTTTTCAACACAAACCAAGATCAGAATTATGGAATTCTGCGGACGCCATATACCATTATTTAATCCAGTGCCAAATGCATGGCCAAATCTCAACGGCTGATCCCTTCCGATTTGATGTCACTGGTATCTAAGCGAGTATCGTCTACTGGCAAATCTGTAAAAGCTTTGTTCAATCTACAGTGGAAACAGACGTGTCATATGTTCTCGTTCTGGAAGTTGAACCATATGTGAAGGGAAATTTGGAAACCACCACGATAAATAACAGTACTGGAAATGTCATATTCTAATTAATACGTCTGACGGCATTGGAACGAATAAAAACTCGCCACGAAGAACAGTATGATCTAAATTATAACCAGGGTTTCTGGTTATTCTATGTTAATCTACATAACGTAGGGGTTGAGATCTGAAACTCTCGCACAGAAAATGCAATGATGGATTTTAAAAAGTCTCCCTACAGCCCGTATCGCTGTGACTTTCCACGTCTTCGTGCGATCTGCTCTAGTCTCTTGAAGTACCAAGCTTTGCCCTCGTTCATCTCAAAACAGCTGTTGTATAATACAATGCATTAGAAGCTACTAATGGCGGATGTGAAAGTCATACAGCTAAACGGCAAACTCTACTTTTAAACTACTTAATATTACATAAACTGTATAGTGATTACTTGCACTCCTGTGTATTTTGTTAGATCTTAACAATTAGGCTGGAAAGCGGTCGTAGTCATTCAAATTTAAACGAAATTTTCAACTTCATGTTTCAGTGTAACCAATTCAAATTCAAATTCTAGGGTTGACCTAACTTGATACTAAAAGTGTTCACTTGTTTAAAAACCAGTTTGGTCTTTTAAAACGTTCGCAATCAAATGAATGAACTCGTTTTTATTCATGCATAATATTAAGATAAGTTTTTTTAAAACAATATTTGATATATCACACTTCGTACGCGGAATTTTTCTTGCAACCCTGTCCACGTTCTAAAGCGCTGAACCTGATCGGACGTTTCGTGTTCGTTTCAAAAAGCAGCGCACAAAAACTGATAATTATTATTGAACTACTAGTTAAGCCGTAAAACAAGCGTCCTCACGGAAGAGAGCAAAAACACCGGAGCCTAGTTACTGGTCTACTTGTGTTTATATGCCCACAAAAACGGCGGAACTGCAGCGAGTGCAGCAGCTTCGACGTCGTGGGGAATCGACCGCTTGAATCTTTCTTCAGTTAAATTCCCTTTATATTTACTACTATTCTAGCAACCAGCTTTAATTTGTACGAAGATCAAAGATGTGAGTAAAATCAAATAATTAATCAAGACCAACAGGTTGTATATAACTCAATCTACTGTTGCCTCTGTAACACCAACCGGTTGTATATAACTCAATCTACTGTTGCCTCTGTAACACCAACCGGTTGTATATAACTCAATCTACTGTTGCCTCTGTAACACCAACAGGTTGTACATAATCTTAGAACTTAGGCTTAAGCGGCCGGTGTCATAATTAGAATCTACAGTTTCCGGTGACAACCGCGTCAAGGTACTATCTACAATATTTACAAGATGACCAGACGTTTCGCCCATACTGTGATGTGGCATCCTCAGTGGTTTCTCTGAGTCTCAGAATAATACTTGTGAGACTCAGAGAAACCACTGAGGATGCCACATCACAGTATGGGCGAAACATCTGGTCATCTTGTAAATATTGTAGATAGTACCTTGACGCGGTTGTCACCGGAAACTGTAGATTCTAATTAGGTTGTACATAACTCAATCTACTGATGCCTCTGTAACACCAACAGGTTGTATATAACTCGATCTACTGTTGCCTCTGTAACACCAACAGGTTGTACATAACTCAATCTACTGTTGCCTCTGTAACACCAACAGGTTGTATATAACTCGATCTACTGTTGCCACTGAGAGAAACCACTGAGGATGCCACATCACAGTATGGGCGAAACGTCTGGTCATCTTGTAAATATTGTAGATAGTACCTTGACGCGGTTGTCACCGGAAACTGTAGATTCTAATTAGGTTGTACATAACTCAATCTACTGTTGCCTCTGTAACACCAACAGGTTGTATATAACTCGATCTACTGTTGCCTCTGTAACACCAACAGGTTGTACATAACTCAATCTACTGTTGCCTCTGTAACACCAACAGGTTGTATATAAGTCAATCTACTTTTGCCTCTGTAACACCAACAGGTTGTACATAACTCAATCTACTGTTGCCTCTGTAACACCAACAGGCTGTATATAACTCAATCTACTGTTGCCTCTGTAACACCAACAGGTTGTATATAAGTCAATCTACTTTTGCCTCTGTAACACCAACAGGTTGTACATAACTCAATCTACTGTTGCCTCTGTAACACCAACAGGCTGTATATAACTCAATCTACTGTTGCCTCTGTAACACCAACAGGCTGTATATGACTCAATCTACTGTTGCCTCTGTAACACCAACAGGTTGTATATGACTCAATCTACTGTTGCCTCTGTAACACCAACAGGTTGTATATGACTCAATCTACTGTTGCCTCTGTAACACCAACAGGCTGTATATAACTCAATCTACTGTTGCCTCTGTAACACCAACAGGTTGTATATGACTCAATCTACTGTTGCCTCTGTAACACCAACAGGCTGTATATGACTCAATCTACTGTTGCCTCTGTAACACCAACAGGTTGTATATGACTCAATCTACTGTTGCCTCAGTAACACAAACAGGTTGTATATGACTCAATCTACTGTTGCCTCTGTAACACCAACAGGTTGTATATGACTCAATCTACTGTTGCCTCTGTAACACCAACAGGTTGTATATGACTCAATCTACTGTTGCCTCTGTAACACCAACAGGCTGTATATGACTCAATCTACTGTTGCCTCTGTAACACCAACAGGTTGTATATGACTCAATCTACTGTTGCCTCTGTAACACCAACAGGCTGTATATGACTCAATCTACTGTTGCCTCTGTAACACCAACAGGCTGTATATGACTCAATCTACTGTTGCCTCTGTAACACCAACAGGTTGTATATGACTCAATCTACTGTTGCCTCTGTAACACCAACAGGCTGTATATGACTCAATCTACTGTTGCCTCTGTAACACCAACAGGCTGTATATGACTCAATCTACTGTTGCCTCTGTAACACCAACAGGTTGTATATGACTCAATCTACTGTTGCCTCTGTAACACCAACAGGTTGTATATGACTCAATCTACTGTTGCCTCTGTAACACCAACAGGTTGTATATGACTCAATCTACTGTTGCCTCTGTAACACCAACAGGTTGTATATGACTCAATCTACTGTTGCCTCTGTAACACCAACATGTTGTATATGACTCAATCTACTGTTGCCTCTGTAACACCAACAGGCTGTATATAACTCAATCTACTGTTGCCTCTGTAACACCAACAGGTTGTATATGACTCAATCTACTGTTGCCTCTGTAACACCAACAGGTTGTATATAACTCAATCTACTGTTGCCTCTGTAACACCAACAGGTTGTATATGACTCAATCTACTGTTGCCTCTGTAACACCAACAGGTTGTATATGACTCAATCTACTGTTGCCTCTGTAACACCAACAGGTTGTATATAACTCAATCTAATGTTGCCTCTGTAACACCAACAGGCTGTATATGACTCAATCTACTGTTGCCTTTGTAAAACCAACAGGTTGTATATGACTCAATCTACTGTTGCCTCTGTAACACCAACAGGTTGTATATGACTCAATCTACTGTTGCCTCTGTAACACCAACAGGCTGTATATAACTCAATCTACTGTTGCCTCTGTAACACCAACAGGTTGTACATAACTCAATCTACTGTTGCCTCTGTAACACCAAATACTAAGAGTGGAAGAGTTCTAACTCCACTAACTCCTCATAGTTCTAACTCCACTAACTCTTCATAGTTCTAACTCCACTAACTCTTCATAGTTCTAACTCCACTAACTCCTCATAGTTCTAACTCCACTAACTCTTCATAGTTCTAACTCCACTAACTCTTCATAGTTCTAACTCCACTAACTCCTCATAGTTCTAACTCCACTAACTCTTCATAGTTATAACTCCACTAACTCTTCATAGTTCTAACTCCACTAACTCTTCATAGTTCTAACTCCACTAACTCTTCATAGTTCTAACTCCACTAACTCTTCATAGTTCTAACTCCACTAACTCTTCATAGTTCTATCTCCACCTTTTTAATAAAGACATTTATTCATTCATGCATTCATTATCCCCAAAAACTGTTTCTTCGAACTATTATTGCAAACCAAACAAATAACGCAATACATGACCTACGTTTAACATACATCTCCAGAAAGCATATAACTTATTTGAACTACATTTAACATACAAACATCTGCAAAAAGCATGTATTTAAAGGACCTGTTTCATACAAACACCACCAGCAAGCTTGTATTTGACCCACGTTCGACAAAGAACAAACCCCCAGCAAGCATGTATTTGAACTACGTGTACCATACAAAAAGCATGTATTGTAAGTACGTTTTACATGCAAAAATATCCAGAAAACATATATTTGAACAAAACGTTTTAAATACAAAATGTTCAGAAAGCATGTATTTGAAGTACGTTTTACATTCAACACATTCAGAAAGTAGGCTATATATTTGAACTACGTTTCACATACAATATTTCCAGAAAGAATATAATTTAAGATAGAGGAAGTGGTGCAAATGTGGAAACATAGTTTTATTTTTTTAAATAAAATGTTTGTTTACCAATAAAAATCTTCCAAATGTTTGAAAACAATTCTCAAACATGTTATTAACAATAACCACTGTTTGTTTTATGCAAAATATTATGTTTGCATAGTATTAATAGTTAATAAAAATAAACTGACCCTTTGATTGGATTTTCAAAATGTGCTGGTAATGTGGAAACGTTTGATTTCTGGTTAAAAATAACAAACATTTAATATCAGAACTTGAATTTATTATGTATAGTACAAAATTAAAAAAAAGTTTAATAATAGAACTTTTCACATTAATTTACAAAACTGTTACTTACAAAAATCACAAATATAATGCTCGTTTTCACTTCCAGCGCATAAAGTATGGCACCATGACTCACAAAGCAAGCATTTAATCCATAGTTCCCCTTGAACATCATTTGAGAACGCTTCCCCGCAAAAAATACATGTGGCGTCAGCCTCTTCTCCTGGAATTTCACCCTCAGGCATCTCTAAGACTGATTCCCCTGAAGATAATTCTATTGAATCGCTGTCTGACTTATCTTCAAGTACAAGTTTTTTTTGCAAGTTTTGGGTTGTTTTCTTTTCACTTTCCCTTTCGGAAAAGGATTTCTAGGCTTTTTCAAGACTGTTTCAAGTGCTGTTTTATATGGAGAGCTTGTAATGACTGCAGCTGAAGATGGTTTTCTCCTTTTGTTTGAAGTTTTCCGCTTTGGCGCAGGTACAGGCATTATATCCCGAGGTAAGACACAGGGAGCAGGTTGATTTGAAGGGCCAGCTTCTTGTAAATCGATATCACTAGGTCGGAAATGGCTATCTCGTATTCCAGCAGCAGATAGGGGTCCGCATGAAGAATTATCAGTGTTTTGAAGGGAGGTAGTTGTAGGAGGCTGAATAGACCTATATTCACATGAAATTTGAACTGGTTCTGTTTCCAATGAAGATCTTGAAGGTAGGAAATCAACATCCTTAAAAACACTGCGGTCACAAGGGTATATCCCTGTAACTTTAAACCCAGAAGCAGCAATAAGTCCTGTTTGGCATTGCAGGTAGGCCTTACCAAAAAGTTCAGCAATGTCATAAGGGCCCACAGGCCAATCATTATGTCTCAAAAATTGGCGAACATACTCACTATAGTAACTTTTTAATGGCCCCATAAAGGATTTGTCTAACGGTTGAGTTTTGTGGGATGTATGTGGTGGGATGCTGACTATTGTCACATGATTTTCACGAGCAAGGTGAATTATTTGAAGATTCCTTGTGTGGGTATTGTGCCCATCGAGAATTAAGAGGACAGGGGACTCTTCACTTGGATGTGTCTTTTGAAGAAAGTGGTTGAACCACTTTGTAAATATATCTGTTTGAATCCATCCAGATGGATGGCATCTGCCGAGTGATCCTGGTAGTGCTCCTCTCATGAGAGCATTTGTCATGTTTTTCCTGGGAAAGATCAGTATAGGAGGTACAAACGTACCCCCTGCGCTCATACAACAGATTACTGTAATGAGAGAACCACGTTCTGCCGACGTGATCGCTCCCACTTGCCTTTTTCCCTTTAATCCAACAACATGTGGTATCTTGCTATGCACAATTGTTAATCCTGTTTCATCTACGTTAAATACCCTGTCACTCGGATAGGGATGTTTATCGTACTCAGTCTGTAACATGTTAAAAAATTTGTCAATAACTTCTTTATTAAAACAATTCGCTCGAGAAAATGAGGTCCCGATTGGTTTGTGTATAGTAAGCCTATTCTTGTGACGTCTTATAAACAAATCAAACCAGGCTCGGCCTGCAGTTTCATTCAGAAATGGATGTGGAACATTGTTTCGAACAGCTAACTGGTAGGCCAATCGTTTTACATAATCCCTTCTTAACCCGTAGAAACGGTTATCCATTTCTACCAAATGTTCAACTAACTCCGTTTCCAAATGGGCAGGTAAAACCGATTTTCGTCCCACTTTGAGATTAACACATTCTTCAGGTGTTTTATCACTATTGACAAATCTTTGTAATGTTGTTTGAGAAACGTGGTAAAGTTTGACAGCTTTTCTCAAACCCATCTTCTTTTCTCTCACTGAGACAATCGCTTTCATCATAGATTGGTCATCCCAATTCTTCAATTTAGCCTTGGGTTTGCAGCCAATAACCTTTCTCGGCATCTAAAAAGAGCGCAAAGGAAATGTAGTTAACACAACAAATAAGTGAGGGAAATGTGGAAACGTTTCCACATTTACCTCAGTGTTGTGCTTCCACATTACCAGCATCGCCATATTGAACTAAGAGGTTAAAGCTACGCTTTATTTTAAAGCTAGGGACTTGCTCAATTGCACTAGATTGTACCGTATAGTTTGCTTAACAATAATTGCCTAAGCACTTAAAACTAGTTTGGTATATTGTAACATAAAAAATCTTTAAAAACATACCTCAAAAGTTTGAAAAATCACGAAAAATTTCGAACGAATACACAATGCCAAAGAACAACGTGATGACTGCAAGCGCCCCTACAGGCGTATTAAAGAAGCATAGTAAGAAGTTGATGCGATCACCTCTAGACTGCAGTACCTCCCAAGCCCTATAGGGTACGCTTCCACATTACCAACATGCTTCCACATTTGCACCACTTCCTCTACATTTTACATAGAATATCCCCTGAAAGTATGTATTTGAACTACGTTTTACATACATCATATCTAGAATGCATGTATTTAACTGCGGTTTACTACAAAATCTACATACGCATGTATTTGGACTATATTTTTACATACCTGTATTTTACATACGTTTGAAATAAAAAATCCCCAGAAAATATGTCTCAAACTATGATTCACAAGGACAAACACTTCTACAAAGCACGTGTTCGAAGTATACTGTCGACGACATATTCCCACTAAACAATGTTCGAATTAGACAACAGACAGACAAAGTGCACGCATAATTTGTGTTCGGACCAAAATTCAGATAAAATATATTCACTGAAAGCGATATTCGAACTTCAGGTCACCATTTACATAAAATAATACGAAGTTAATCAAAGAAGCAAACTTTAATTTTCCTGCGGTCTCATAGAATATTGAGATGAAGACGTTCCTAGTATAAGCGAAGCGATAATACATGTAACTACCATCGAGAGATCTTTTAGAAGTTTAAATTAAGCATTTCTCCCTCGCTTTTATATGAATTGGTGATTTATTTTATATGAATTGCTTTTTAACCACTCTGATCAAAATAATATTTACTAATATATACTAATTTAATTTAATGCTTGGATTAATGGTTGTTAGCACAATTATTAGTGAGCGATGAGCGTACACATCCAGAATGAATAAAAAATGTGTAGATCCAAAATAGTGGACACCCCTGCACGCTTCGCGTGCCAAACCGCAACTGCGTTTCGTTTCGCTTGCGTAATTTTGTTATTTTTCTTTACATTGCACGCTTATACTGTTAAAAAATAACCTTTATGTTACGTTGCACCGTCCTAGGATCTCTCATTCACATGGTAACTGGTAAGAAAAGCTATCGTTAGCCGGTATTCGGATATTTACTATCTACATTTTATTAGATCTTTGGAAGTAAAACCCATCTAGAGCTTTGAAGAATATTAGTGCTCAGTTGAATTACACAAAGCCTTATAGTTTTTGACAAACGTAGGCCAACTATACAGTTAATGGTACGGCATTTGATTTATATATTCATATATGATTTTAATGAAAAACAAAAAGAATGGCTCTGATTTACATCAAATCCTATATTCGCTCATGTAAACACATTCGCAACTTAAATTCACTCATATATCGATGACGTCTCAATAAATATAGTAAAAATGAATAAGGACCAATAAAATGGAAGTCAACAATAAATTCTTACTTTTTATTGTTGTTATAAATAAGCTTTCGACGTTAAAATGGCTCTTTCTTAGAATAGTAAATTGCATGGTAAGTTTTAAATTCTCCGAAAAACTTTAAAAATTATTCCTAGTCATCGCATTTCAAATGTAATTCTTATTTATTTATATTGACAAAAGGCACTACTTGTGAATGTTGACACCTCAAAAGGTAAAAGGAAAATTCCAGCTCTCTGATGGACGAGTATTTTTGTCATATATATCCAAATGTTTACACAAAATAGGCGCATACTAGTTTCTTAATTGATTCCTAATTTATAAACTGTTCAGCCCTGGGATTCAATAATAAATAATGAATTAGAGATAAATGTATATGAGTAAATCTTTTTACTAACCTCGGCTAAGAGGGGTTTTCCTGAAAATAACATAATTAAATTAAATAACCTCCACAACACTCTCCAGTGTTCACTATTTTTGAACAAAGCAATTATCTACGAATATAATTATGTTTGCCTTATGGACATTTCGTAGAAAATAGGCCAAACAGCCTGTTAATGAGTTCATATTATTACTATAAGTAGTTGGGGAGGGCAATGAATATTTGTCATATTTACATGTTTTGTACTAATGACAGTAATAATAGACTAATTCTTAGTTAAATTATTTCAAATAAGATAAAGAAAACTACATTAGGGGTAGCCTAACTGTGATTTTCTAAATTGTTTTGATAACAGTACTGCTCTATAAAATTAATTCGCATTCCTCTATTTTTATATTTGCAGTAATACCGATTAATAATTTTCAGTAAATAGTTTATTATCATAACACATATTTTGTATAAATTTATGATCAAGTTTTCCCACAGTCACACTATTGGAATACGTTAACAATATTTCTGCAAAAATAGATTATTGTAAATCCGTGGATAAGTAACACTATTCTAAATCAGTACAACAATTGACTAAACTCATTGAGGTAATAAAACAAGCGTTACATTATCGATTTTATAAATAACATAATCTTATTATAAATTAACTTCATTTAACCATTATTTAATATCTAAAACCAAATTTATACACAATCAAAAATACGGCAGCAAAAACCGAGCTCTCAGATTAATAGACGCCAATTGACATTGGCGGAGCTGAAGTTCAAGGTCAGCCTTTTATCGCGACGCGGCGCAGGCCTTGACTGAAGCAGTTCCTTTTTAACCTACAGGTCAATGTTTTTCTATGACACATTAGATAACCTAAGTTACAAGTTAACAGTTGGACTATTGTAATTAGCGAACAAGTTTACCACGGCATTATGAAAAACTACAAATAATGTAAATACCATCGCTTAATTTGGGGGCAAAATATTTAAAACAAAAAATTCTAAATCATACCTAATTTTATAATTCTCTATCCATTAGTAAATTATATGCTCTATTATTAGTGTCTGATAACATTACTATACCGTAACTTCATTGCATAATATAAATTATTAAATGATTAAAATTAGAAATAATTGATCTACAAATTACTAAATTTATGTCCCGGTAAATAAATATTGTTTCTATAGTATCGATAAAAAACTTCATACCCAATTACTTACACTAGGCCTCCATGAACCAAACACAAATCTTATTAGCAGTAATAATCAAATTTTATGAAAAACTAGCCTTTAGTTTAGAGCCAACAAAGCAATTCCACACACAAGTTAATTATCTATTAATTATATTAAAACTGTACGTTTTGAAAAGATAGTTTTACCAAATTAATAAAGCACTCATTTCGAAAAATATTAGGTGACAATAAATTAATAGCAACAATATTATTATTGCTTTTTACGTACTGATAATTTTTAACAAGATTTATCTCTAGCCAGACTAATACACTAGTTATATTGACTTGCAAAAAGATAATCATTCAATTTGACACATAAACCCCCAGTTATAACGTTAAATCTGTGCCTCAACTCCTACGCAGTCGACATAAACAATCGAGAAGGTTAAAAATATTGCATCGTCTGCCATCCATGTTCATCTGTTTTACACTGCTCACATTTCATTTCAACGCAAGGAAACACAAATATATTAATAAAAACGATTCAACACTTACCTCTACAACTCAAATTATCCAAGATACACACAAAACCAAGTCCACAACACAGAAAACAACACACTAAAAGTGGTAGGCGTAGTTTCTCGCGTTCACTAGTTCTTCACCAAAGCGCGACTGTCGCCCGCCAGTGCTAGTAACCTAGTAAGCCAGCTTTCTCCCTCGCCAGGGCTGCCAACGGAGTAAAATATCCCTGCGCACTCGGGCATCGTAATTCCCATTGATTGTATAGCAGCTTAGTTAGCGAAATGTCATACATCTAATATTTATATTATTTTCCAAACACGCTACTCAGCCAAGATAATCCAATTATTTTCACTTATTTAAAACTAATTGTTTAGTACCTTGTCAAATAAAAATAATATTCATTATAAATAATATACCATTCATCCGTGTGCCTGTAGGTTGATAATTATAGGTTATAGTATAGGTACAAGGTAAGATAATAATTTACACCAATAACAATAAAACTTGTGTAGAAATAATACATATTTAATTAAATAAACAATTAATATCAATTAATGAAGAGAACTTTGACTTTCTCGAAACCTGCTGCAAAAACTGAAAGTGTTTGCACAAAATACTTAAAAACTAGGTATATTTTTAGGAGAGCTCATTTATTACTAAGAAATGTATTTTTCAGCGAATTAACAAACATAAATTAAAAAGTTCATTTCTTAAATAAAAAGTTGTGTTTTAAATTGCCTTTTTTTTTTTTTTTTTTTTTTTACGTACATAAGTGAAGTAAGTAGAAAAAGTCAACATCAGTCAGGTTGGAGGCTGGACTATGAGAAAAATATTGATTAGAGATGTGGATTAAAGAGAGATTAAAGACGTTAAAGGCGATTTGTAGAGAGTCAAAAACGTTCTTATTAATTAAATATTATATAATAAAAGGTTATAATATTATTATCTCTATACGAAGTTTGAACATTTTCACCCCGGTGATTCTTAAGTTACACTAATTATTTTAAAATTCACATACAGTCTGACATACGGACAAAAACTTTTTGGGACCTATATTTAAAGGATTTTTCTCTTATTTTGACACAAGGAACCATATCTTTAAGTTTCGACGCATGCAGTTTAGGATACCCTGTATATAAAAATATGGCTGTACAGTTCCATGATCTGTTAAAAATGGCAAACATTGAATATAGTTGTCGGCTTTTATATTTTTAAACGGTGTTTATTTAGTTACGGTGCATATAGGGACAGATAGTCGGTTAGACTAACAAAAAAGTACTATAAATATTTTACTAAGTGTAAATAGGCTATCAAATTAACAAACGAGGAATTCATTTTTATTTTACTGTATATCTCTATTGCCTTCAGGTTATCAATGAACAAGAATAAAGGCAAGACAATTTGACTTAAAAATTACCTAAAATATGCACGAGACCGTTAACATGTGAACTGTTTAAATATAGGTATACAACACTGATATATCATTCAATTATACTGTGTTTGTTTCCTTAAACTCTTTAAGCATTGGAAATCTCCAAATATTGTCTATCAATCACGTATTTATTATTCTGTGAAGAGTGGTCAAAAACTGAGATTTGTTACCGAAATACTTTAAAGAGTACTTTTTTAAAAAATTTAAAAAGTACAAGTTTTTTTTCATAAATTATTCCAAAATAGAAAAAAACAAAAAGTAAATTAACCAGATGAATCGAATATTTTGGTACAATCACTTAAAATAAATTTAAAAGCACTACACATTTTTCTACAGAAAAATAAATCCGATTAGTAAGTTAGATCGAACTGTCGATGAATTCTGCTGTTCGACTTTGTCGTATTCCCACGTTTGGTGTCTGCGTACGCGTTTATAATTTGACCACACAATCAGCAAGTGATCAGCCCCGATACAATTGGATCTGCTGAGTACCGGGAACAGAGACGTGCTGATGCACCGCCTGAGCAATGTCCAGCCTCTCGGACATGATTCCAGGTGCCATGATATGATTGTAATTGGTCGGGAATATCAACACTTTGTTCAAAAACTATTTTGTGGCATTATTAAGCCAACTTCGACCTAAATTCCATAAAAACTATATATCTACGTACAGTCTATATACATATATAGATGAATAGTCAAATCGTATCAGTATTAGAAAAAAATAAAACAATGCCAAACCTTTGATCTTGAACTTTTGAAAATATACTTTTGAGAATGTCATAGGAAGAGCGAATAATCAAGATCGTATTGCGATAGTCTTGCTACATATTCACAAGGTAATTAGCACTGGTACACTAACAATGGAAATGTTGCTCCTCTCCATGTTAAACAGCGTTATAATGTTTTCTGTAGTGGACTGTACGCTGTGCATTGCGCGTCGAGCGTTTGTGGACTGAGCGCGGTTGTCATACTGCCAGTCCACACCGAGCAAAAACGATGTTAGAATTGTGTTTCTCTCACTCAATTTCGTTCATTACGCTGCACGTTCGGTCCTGCAGATAGAGTTTCTATTCCAAATGAACAACGAGAATGGTCTCTCTATATCATTAGATATCTGTGGCGTGAAGGTGACATGACCATACGTTTTATATGTGTGAAAGAGAGACACCCAGCTGGAGGAATGGTGTTAGTAGGAAAAGCCACCAATCTCTCGATTACATATCCATGTGTTATTTAAAAAATACTTACGAATATGGTCATTGAGTGTCTGAGACCACCCCTGGATGGATTAAAATTCAAATTTTGTATTAATTGAAGGCACTTTCATGAACTATTGAATGTCGAAGCCCGATTTTGAACTTAGTCCTTGAGCTTTCAGTGCTAACAAGTTAGACCGTAATTTTTAAAAATCAATCAACTGATGACAGAATTTTAATGGGTTTAAATAACGAATCTCAGTAGCTTGAATCAGCTGTTACTCTTTTCCTTTCATCCAATTCTTATATACGTAATCGCAATTTAAACAATATCAAGAGAAATAGTAACAAATAGCAAACTGTATTCAATTACAATATGTTTATTTGATAGTTATGACGATAAGAATGGATGATGATAAAATATACTATAGTGTACAAAGTTTGTCATTATGTTTCAAAGGCACGACGCTAATTGGGGCAGATAATTTAATATTACGTAAGATCGAAGGACGAGCTTGTCCAAATAAAGACTCAAGCAGAGCTTCTATTAGAGAACGATAGGCGAGATTATCAAACAAAGCCACTCCATAAATCTCTTGCGAGGCCGACCTCCCTCAAACAGCTAAAGAGCAAGGCTCCCTCACAAGGCTGAAGTCCAAGCTCCCTCATAAGACCAAAAGCTGAGATCCCTCATGAGGCTAAGCCTAAGGTTACTTCTAAAGGCTGGGGGTTAAGCCCCCTCACAAGACTGAGAGCTAAGTTCCCTCACGAGACTGTCTAAGGCTCCCTCACAAGGCTGAAGGCCTAGCTACCTCACAAGGCTGAAGGCCTAGCTCCCTACCAAGGATGAAGTCCAATCTCTCTTTAAGGTTGGAGTCAAAGACTTCTTCAAAATGCCGAAAGCTGAGATCCCTCATGAGGCTAAGCCCCAAGGTTCCTTCAAAAGGCTGAATGCCAATCCTTCTCCCAAGGCTAAAAGCTGAGCTCCTTCACGAGGCTAAGCCAAGCCCCCTCACGAGGCTAAGCCTAAAGCTCTCTCACAAGGCTAAAGGCTAAGCTTCCTCTCAAAGTTAAGGGTCAGGCTCCCTCACGAAGCTAAGCATAAAGCTCCCTCACGAAGATTAAGGCCAAGCTCCCTCACAAGGCTAAGCCTAAAAATCTCTCACAAGGCTAAAGACCAAGGTCCCTCTCAAAGTTAAGGGCCAGGTTCCCTCACGAGGTTAAGCCTAAGGCTCCCTCACGAAGCTAAAGGCCGAGTCTAAGGCCTCCTCACGAGGCTAAAGGGTTTCAAATGAGGCTGAAAACTGAACAGTTTTGTAAGCCGATTCCTTGTAAGGCTTCAGGCTGAATTCAAAGTTGTGGCTTAAAAAGTATCCTCCATAAGGGCCAGCCCCTCAAGAGGGGTAGTGAGAGACAATTCCTCCCTCTTCCCAACTATGGTGTACTCATGGGGTTCGATGGTGTAGCCCCAACACTGGCTACATTTGTAGTCAGATGTAGTCAGTGCCCCCAACTATGGTGTACTCATGGGGTTCGATGGTGTAGCCCCAACACTGGCTACATTTGTAGTCAGATGTAGTCAGTGCCCTCAACTATGGTGTACTCATGGGGTTCGATGGTGTAGCCCCAACACTGGCTACATTTGTAGTCAGTGCCCCCAACTATGGTGTACTCATGGGGTTCGATGGTGTAGCCCCAACACTGGCTACATTTGTAGTCAGATGTAGTCAGTGCCCCCAACTATGGTGTACTCATGGGGTTCGATGGTGTAGCCCCAACACTGGTTACAGTTGTAGTCAGATGTAGTCAGTGCCCCCAACTATGGTGTACTCATGGGGTTCGATGGTGTAGCCCCAACACTGGCTACATTTGTAGTCAGATGTAGTCAGTGCCCCCAACTATGGTGTACTCATGGGGTTCGATGGTGTAGCCCCAACACTGGCTACATTTGTAGTCAGATGTAGTCAGTGCCCCAACTATGGTGTACTCATGGGGTTCGATGGTGTAGCCCCAACACTGGCTACAGTTGTAGTCAGATGTAGTCAGTGCCCCCAACTATGGTGTACTCATGGGGTTCAATGGTGTAGCCCCAACACTGGCTACATTTGTAGTCAGATGTAGTCAGTGCCCCCAACTATGGTGTACTCATGGGGTTCGTTGGTGTAGCCCCAACACTGGCTACATTTGTAGTCAGATGTAGTCAGTGCCCCCAACTATGGTGTACTCATGGGGTTCGATGGTGTAGCCCCAACACTGGCTACATTTGTAGTCAGATGTAGTCAGTGCCCCCAACTATGGTGTACTCATGGGGTTCGATGGTGTAGCCCCAACACTGGCTACATTTGTAGTCAGATGTAGTCAGTGCCCCCAACACTGGCTACATTTGTAGTCAGATGTAGTCAGTGCCCCCAACACTGTAGTAGATGTAGTCAGATGTAGTCAGTGCCCCCAACACTGTAGTAGATGTAGTCAGATGTAGTCAGTGCCCCCAACTAGTAAAGCTAGTTTATTTTACTTCACACCTTTGGCAGAATTAAGTTTCCCTTTGAAGCGTCGTCATGTCTGTTACTCTACAAGTACGTGCTCCAAATGTAAATCAGATGCCAAGTCGACTTTAGATGAGGTTTCAGATTGGTCATCTTACCTAAAAAATAAAATTCTTCGCAACACAAAGTACTTTTATTTCTAAACTATACTGTTAAATTAATTTGAATAAGTTAATATAAAGTTTTAAAATAATAACAATTTTCAAACTGAGTCAACATCAAACATACAGTGCAGTTTGATATGACGCGATCAAATATGTATTTTGTCGTTTTGGAGGGCATGTATTTATTTTGTTTTTGTTGGAAATTCAAAGTTAAAGTATAAAATATTAATTCTCAAATATCCATTTACTGAATAAAGATTTCAATTCTCATGTGAATGGGCTGTTAAATTTTTACAAAAAAATAAAAAAATATGAACAAAACTAATCCTGATCCTTGTGGTACATTATCAATCATCTTTGAAAGGTCTTCCATCAACTTTACTCGACTCCTCCAATTTTGGGATTTGTCATCTCTGATATTAGGGACTTCCTTATTTTTATCTTTATAGGATTCAATAAAAATTTAAGAGTTTTTTGAGTCAACCCCGGTTTTGACAAATAACAAATAATTAAAATTATATGTTACTAGCTGTACCCGCCCGCTTCACCGGTCATAATATTGCGTTTTGATTGTATAATTGAAATGTGCAGCAACCTTTCAGTTTACACAGTATTCAATTTACAACAGCTGATGTTTTGTGTAGTTTACTACTGTACTCAATTATTTTTAATTTTAAAAATTTTGCCTACCACAATTTTATTCTATTTGTTTTTATTTAACAGCTGTTAATAAAATAAATCAATCAATTAATATAGCTTCAAGAAATCAAAACATAAAAATATAAACAGTTTAAAAAATTAACACGTGGTTTAATTTGATTTTGACATATTTAAAACCCACAGCTGATATTCTTTTTATATTTGACTTATTATACCTTCATGCATCCTGCTATTTGATTAACATTGAAACTTTAGAAGTCCAAGGGACGGAACCCTGAGGGATTAAAAAAACGGGAATAGGACAGAAACCTTCCCTGGGGTATATAGAACAACTTCCCCAAGTTTCATGGCGATCGGCTGGACGGTTTGGTAGCGCATAAAGGACAGACAAACATACATTGGATTTTATAGATATAGATGACAAAAACGTCATAAAGAGTTATTTAAAGGTAAACATACACTTTTAATGAACATTATAACACACTGTTCAAAAGGCAGATATCAATTAATTGTACAGTCAACTTCTGACCAGACTCTGTTAAGTGAATAGACGTTAACAATCTCTGAAGCTCTTCCAAGAGGAACAATGATAATGGGGAAATGTAAAGCTAACCCCTCAAAAAGAAGTGCCTTGAGGGGGGGGGGGTGTTGGCCAACATAAGTGAATTTCACAAGCTGTATTTGTTTATTTTGTTTTATCAATTACAAGCCGACAGCTCTTGCTTCGCTACGGTGTTATTCTCTGCGCTCACTTACCCTTCCCCCATGGTTCCCTACGAACCATCACGTCAATATAAAAGCTCAACCTGCTGCCGTTCTTATAAAAAACAAAGTTGGGTGGTCTAGAAAACCCTAAAAGTCTTATGGGGAATTTAACACGGTTATCTCAATATCGTAAAATTTCCCAAATTTTAGATTTTACAATTGTGTAGAGAAAGAATGTATAGAAAATGTGTAATTGATTGTACACTCTTAATGCATCAATAGGATAAATGTCAAACAAACAAAATATACATGTTTATTTATTACAAAACAGATGTTATTAATTACTTAAATCAACCCAATGTTATCCTTATGGAACAATCTTTTAGGGGGCGGTTTCTACTCCTTAAGATTATTTTATCAAGATGTGAATGCTTTAGTTTTTCTATTTAGCCTATAACAAACATTTGTACCAAATTTCAGCACTGTAAGATTACGGGAAGTGGGAGAATTAGTGATGAGTGAGTGAGGGCTTTCTATTTTATAAATAGACCGTGCATATTTTTTTAAAGTCCGTCTTAAAACGGAGTTGCTTTACAGTACCGATTAACTTTTCTTTAATTAAAAAAACAAAAACCCCTTTTCAATGCTATTGTATAAAATGTCTAAATAATCAAAAACTAAGCTATGTTCCAACAATTTCAAATAACCCATAGCCTATTACTTACCCAGTAATATCAACATGACCGATGTAAATTATATAGTTTCAATTAAATTGAAATCGTAAAGTGCCTCTCTTTTGGAATACCCTGTATCTATAGAAACATAACTAATGAAAAATTTAAAATCTACTTCACTAACAACCCTGGTTAGCATTTAAATTTGTTTTTAAAAAATTAACAGCTGTATTACAGAAAGCGTGAACAATAAAATATAAACTACTAGCTGTACCCGCCCGCTTCGCCGGTCATAATATTGAGTTTTGATTGTATCATTGAAATGTGCAGCAACCTTTCAGTTTACACAGTATCCAATTTACAACAGCTGATGTTTTGTGTAGTTTACTACTGTACTCAATTATTTTTAATTTTGAAAGTTTTGCCTACCACAATTTTATTCTATTTGTTTTTATTTAACAGCTGTTAATCAAATAAATCAATCAATTAATATAGCTTCACAAGATATCAAAACATAAAAATATAAACAGTTTAAAAAATTAACACATGGTTTAATTTAATTTTGACATATTTAAAACCCACAGCTGATATTCTTTTTATATTTGACTTATTATACCTTCATGCATCCTGCCATTTGATTAACATCGAAACTTTAGAAGTCCAAGGGACGGAGGCCTGAGGGATTAAAGAAACGGGAATAGGACAGAAACCTTCCCTGGGGTATATAGAACAACTTCCCCAAGTTTCATGGCGATCGGCTGGTCGGTTTGGTAGCGCATAAGGGATAGACAGACAAACATACATTGTATTTTATATATATAGATTATTTTGTTGTATAATAAAACTGTAACTTGTAAGTTCGTTTGTGAACGTAACAAGCAGCTGGACGTCATTTTTATTGTAACGCCGATCTTTGCCAAAGACTTAAAAACCAAACTAGTTCAATAAACAACTTTAAATAATGCAAAGACCTTACTTTGCCTTAATTAACATATTCCGATCCAATTAAAGTGCAGGTGATAAACTGTATAGTAAAGTTTACTGAGCTATAGTGAAAAAGACTCGAATGGGACATAAAATCACAAGGTTTACTTTCTCGGAACTAAAATACAGTACATAGAAGTAAAGAAAACTCGATGGTATATGGTGAGCAGGCACACAACAAAGGGGGTAAGAATCTCAAAATTATACAGTTAATAATCGTCGACATATATATCGATGTTAGTATAGGCTGATTATTTCGATATTTGTATTCTAATGGTAACGTTGTGTGGCCTTAAAGTGGCCGTTTCCCTTCGTAAAATACATAAAAACACGGGTTTCTATATCAACGATTCGGTTCGTAATATTGCTTGTGTCGCAACACTTGAAAAGTCTTTTGAAAGATCAGTTAAATTCCATTTTTGACGATTTAAAACTTAAAAAATCGTAATATTAACTTATGGTGTACTAGATACGTCGGCTATTGATAGTCGGAGAAATTCACTCGACTAAATTTCTTTAAATATACCTTGATCAAGGTTTGACTTGGAATTGTCATGAGGCAGAGCGAATTCAAAATTCCTCAGGCATTTACTTTATGAGACATCTATTCAAATATTGCCCAACGTAAGAACTGATAATGGCATATTATGGAGTGATCTACCTACTGTACACCTTTCATATGGTTTAGCATTGTGGGGAGGCAGCACTAATGCAATCTTTTCCAAGATATTTGTTAAAAAAAAAAAAACAGTCCGAATAATTGCGAAACTGCAATGGAGAGAGTCGTGAAGACCAGCATTTAAAAATCTAAAATTATTGACACTTCCATGCCTTTACGTTTTGGAAACATGCCTCTTTTCAAATAAAAATGTGATTTTGTATGCGGTAGTAATATACACTGTTACGAGACGAGAGGCAGGAAGAACTGCAAGACACAGAACGGTGGTTCATGAACGATTGCCTTCACAGGCAGGAGTTCTATTCTTCAACAGATTGCCAAACTTGATTAGAAATTCCTCAACGCGTATGCCATTACCAGATGTCAATACCTTCTGAAAAAATGTTTAATCAAAGAAGCCTTTTACAACTCTGGCGAGTTTATGGCATATGATTGGGAACACAACAAAATTATTCTGAGTGAGGCTAGAGGAGAACATCTGAATAAATTAAGAATTGAATGTAAACATATTGTATGTATGAATGTGACCTTTATCTGAGTGAATGTTAAATTCTAACCACCAAAACGTTTCACTACCAAAACATTTCCCTTTCTCCCTAGATCTGTTGTACGAAGGATTTTTGTGAAAACACTCTCTATAGAGACTGACTTCACGACACAGCCTCACGTTGGAACAGAATACAAAACACCCCTATGTTAGATAACCTCTAAAGTACGCACTGACAGAATGAAAAATGGTTATAAATCGTTCTTTATCTAGGCTCAAAGACTAACAGATGCGAAGTAACAAAGAGTTTTACATGCAATGAATACTGTAGCGGTCTTTGACGCATCAGCTCTCTCGGTAGACCGGACACTTGTGACGACAAATTGAGAATTTCAAATTTCGGCAGCGTGTCCCTTATATAAGCGAGTTCTTCGAACTCTCAAGGCCAGCTTCGAGATGGAGTGATGCTGTGTTTGGTATTTATGAGATTATAACAGGATTCTCGCTCGTTTGTCTGACTGCCCAGACTCTTTGACGGCCAGTCAAAATCATAGGATGGATAACAAAATCATTCGATGAATAACTCTTTGTTGAGGTCTAAATATCTTTTAGGGATTGTGTTTGAGTAAAAGTTTTATTCTAAAACTACTTAAACTTAGGCGACCATTTCGCGAAAAACGTCAAAAACATGGGTTTCTATTTCAAGGTTTCTGTCCGCAATAATAAAGACCGTATCGTAAACACTCGTTGGTGTCATTTATTTATGAGATAGTCAGTGGGGTATTGTTGTGTTCAGTTCAGAAGTTCTCTTATTATTTAGTTTATTATCAAAAAAAAAAAAAAAAAAAAAAAAAAAAAAAAAAAAGCAACTGACAAAACATTTCTTTTCTTAACTATTATTTATGTGCAGAACATAAGTAGTATTTTTAGTTTTATCACTCCGCTTCTGAATTCTTATTGAGCAACATTTTAAAGTAGGAAAACCTCTAAACGGAGGGTAAGTTTCAGGAGTCTTATTTTTTCTGCGACGATATGTCTGCCTATTTATTATTATTATTACTTTTGTATTGTATGTATGATTTTATTTGTTTTATTACTACGCATTGTCATAAATATGTAATTATGATTGAGCAGAAAATTAATATTTATTTATTGATAGGTGAAGACTATTCTAGTGGACCATAGGTTGATTTTTAAAAGAGCATCTCCTTTTTATTTTACAGTTGAATATGTAATTTTTTAAATGTACTTATTGAGGATTTTATAAAAAAAAATCATAATATCAACTTATAGTCCAGCAGAATGCACCTTAAACAATCCTAGTGTTCTCTACTACTCATTATAACAATAAACACGAACCGTACAGTTGAAATGGAACAACATGTTTTAGTCCGCTGATGGTAGATTGTATCTCTATTTTTATCGTGTTGTATTGAACAAAAATCAAAGCATGACATTTTAGTGCTATTTTTACTAATCTCATTACTTTTATAAACTTTTAATTTCATCATTTAAATATTTCAAAACACGATACTGGACTAAATATATTCCAAACTGAATTTGTGTTAAATATTTAAAGATCCGGCTACCAAAGATTAAACGAAATGCTAAGAATGTCAATGCTCACTAGATGCACAGAAAGAAAGAAATAGAGATCACTTTCTTGTGGCAGTTATAAATATATTACAACTAATGTACATAGAATAGAATAATAGAATAAGTTTATTCAAAAAATTTTACATAATTATGGCCCCGCTAAGTAACAAATAATACTTGTCAGCGGGGTCCATCTTAACTGTAACATGTGATACATCAAATAAATTAATATATAGTACATAGTAATGTAATAAATTTAACATAATCTTAAGAATAACTGTATAGAAACAATGGCAATTGGCGGGCAAATAATTCACCTAGTGTATAAGTGGCAAACTTAAACAAGTTAACTGATATTACATAGATAGTTTATAATAACAAGTACTATGAATATATTTATAAAAAGGTTGTTCCCAAAGATGGTGCCTTTGTACATTTCATGAGGAATGGGTGGAGCTGATTAACTTCCCTTACCCCAACTCAAAAACAGGTTTCTCTGCCAGATGTGATTTAACATGTTCTCAAACTAGCATCTGCTTTAACTAGTCAGTTCAGTATCAGCTCCAACCATGTGCACTATATGCTCCAAGCTTACAGAAAAATTTTCAATGATGAAATAAACAAGAAATCAGCTTAATTAACCTATTCAACTGATAATCCCAAAATTTCTCATTTGTAATGTGATTCTTACAGTACCAACACTACCCAATATTATGTATTAATTGTTATGTACTATGGAATATATTCAGTGTTGCTATTGTGTTTCAAAGTGTTTGGTGTTATATGTAATCCATATTTTAACTACTTCATAGTTTTGGTGTTATAAGTGTGTAGTTTACTAATTTACTAACTCCAAACTAATAAAAAAAAAAAAAAAAAAAAAAAAAACGAAAACTAAGGCAGTCAGTACTATTCACGAACCAAATTGATCAGTAGTGATGCGTTTTTGTTTTTGTAAGTACACTAACAGTATACATTTAATAAAAATTATATGTATCTAACAATGAATTGAATTAACTCCAATATTAACAACTTACACTAATATTTAAAAGTAAATACAAAAAACACAATTCCACTAAATTTATTGAGAAAAACCCATATTTAATCATGAACTTATAGTACATAATATTTATGCAGTCAGATAGACTGTCATATTGTTAATTAACTGTACAAACAATTTTATTTTGGTGAGTGACCTAACAATTTGTGGTAGTAAAAAGAAGTTGCATCCCAACTGTAGGTCAGTGAAATATCAACATAAATTATACAAAGTAATTTCCTAGTCAGCTAGGCTGCCACACCTTTATAAGTAGTTTTATGTAGTTAATAGTGAAATTTAAGGGGATAACAATTAAGCACATTCAATTAAAACTATTCATAATTACAAAGTACTATGATGATAACTTCCAGTATAACCTACTAGGCTACATTCTTAAAATTAATTTCACAAATATTATCAGCACCTACTACTATAGGATATTTATAACCATATTAATTTTAAAAATTAATACTGCAAAACAAGTGTGCTTTTTCATGAAAAATAACACAAACAAAAGATTTGAAGCAGCCCATCGAGGTTGATTGTACATCAGAAAATATAGTATATGGTTAGGCTTTGCCAAAATCTGTATAGACTACAGTATTTCATAAATTTATAATAGTTAGGCCCTAAAATACTTTACTAGCTATCATTTAAAATATAATGTAACTAATCAGTAATACAAATATATCACTTGTAAAGAAAATAACAATGATTAATTGTCAATGTTCTCAACAATATTAACAGAAATAACAAAAATAGACTATAGCAGATAATAACACTACTAAAAATATAAAAATAGGCCAACTAACATAAATATTTAATAATAGACTATATAAAAAGAAATAAAAACAATAACAAGAAATTAAATAACAAGAGCTTAAATAAGTTAACAAGATTTAGGTAGAATAATAGCAGTCTATGTCCAGCAAAGTCAACCAATTAAGTTATTATTTTCAAATATGAGCCACTGATATACCATCCTTTTAAATTTGCAAAATTCCATTTCACTATAGATTTCCACTGGCAATCCATTGTATAGATTAGGCACAATAAAACCTGGTACTCTCTCTCCAAAAACTGAGAACGCTGTCTGTACTTTTAGTTTTTCTATATTTCTTAATCGGAAAGAGGTATTTTTTAAATTAGGAATTTTATGAGTCTCATCAAAAAAATGGGCAATAATGATGCTGTATTTATAAAATCCCTTTGGTGTAAGGGTATTAGCTTTTGAGAATACATTCACTTCATTGTGTTTACCAAATAATAAGTTCAAACATTTACGCTGTACTTTTTCAATTTTGTTCAAATGACAATCAGCAGCTGTTCCATATAATATTATTCCATATCTTACAATAGATTCAGTTAAGGCCTTATAGACAGATATCTTTCCTTTCTCATCTAGGACATTTTTGAGCCTGAAGAAGGTTGCTGTACATGAGTAAAGTTTTCTCAGAATTGTCTCAATATGATCATTCCATATCAGACCTTTGTCTATAGTTATGCCAAGGTAGTGACATTTATTCTTTATTTCAATTTTAGTACAACTACAATCTGTAACTTGGGTGTAAGAAAGTAAATTTTGGCAAGTACACTTATGGTGCTTGATTACAGGAGTCATTGTTATTTTTTTATTTCTCAAATGAAGAGTCATCATAACGGTTTTATTTGGATTAATTATAAGTTCCGTGTCATGCATCCACTTATTAATCTTATCAAAACTTATCTGCAATCTCTTTTGAGCTGTAGCTAAATTGCGATGGGACACAGCTATTAATATGTCATCAGCATAACCCCATATATTTACATCCTTTACCTGACTAAATATTTTGTTAATGTAAATGTTGAATAGTATTGTAAATAATTATAATAGAAATAATACTGGTTAAATTACCTTTTTTCCTGTCAACAGTTCTTCAAACATAATCTGCTATGTACATTTCGAAGCATAGAGCTTCATCATCAGGCTTTCCAAAAACGTCACTATTTACATTACACTAAACATTAAAAACATTTAAAATATAAACTATAAACATTTAAACATATTAACAGTTTAAATGTTTATAGTTTATTGGTGTCTATCGCCGGCCGGCAAATGTGCTATGTTAATATGTTTAAATGTTTATAGTTTATATTTTAAATGTTTTTGATGTTTAGTGTAATGTAAATAGTAACGTTTTTGGAAAGCCTGATGATGAAGCTCTATGCTTCGAAATGTACATAGCAGACTATGTTTGAAGAACTGTTGACAGGAAAAAAGGTAATTTAACCAGTATTATTTCTATAATATAACAGTTCTGGAGGCTAATAAAACAAAATGAATAAATAATTATAATAATTACTACGTTTGTAATTGAGATGTTGGGGTGAATAAATAAGGGAAGTACTGACCCTACAAGTACATCCCCATGGCAAACTGTGGAAATTACAACTCGACTCACATTCAGCACACTATTAAATACGACCTCTGTTTCT
This sequence comes from Stictocephala bisonia, assembly GCA_035578905.1. Taxonomy (NCBI): domain Eukaryota; kingdom Metazoa; phylum Arthropoda; class Insecta; order Hemiptera; family Membracidae; genus Stictocephala; species Stictocephala bisonia. The sequence continues at coordinate 137,492 of JAQJVL010001609.1, read as the reverse complement.
TTCTTTTCTCTGCTACCTAGATGTTAAATATGTAACTATAGCCATATTCTAGTCTGTCCATCAAATCGTTTCTTCCTTTTTATAAATGCGATTTAAAATAAACTGTCTCACCCGCTACAAAAAATGTTAATATTTTAAGGATTATGAAGGAGATAAATTTTCACATTTATGTTTTATCTTAAGTATCCTAGAATTTAACAAATATTTTAAGAAACCCTATGAATAGAAAACGTTAATATACCTACTAAAGTTATTGAAATAACATTAAAGTAAAGATTGATATGAACTTATTTAATTCGCTTTAAGTTAGTTTAAATATATTCATATAAACTAAAATAACAAAATGTCATATTTTCTTACTTAAAAACATCTCAAGAACGATTAATTTCAATTTTTGAACTGAAATCATTGAGTTTAATTTATTATAATGAAATAATAAATACATAGATATCTAGATCTAAATGGCAATACTTAGTATGGACAAAAACCCTAGAATTCTATAAAAACTTGACCAACAATTTTTTACAGATGTTGCTATTTTTATGTTTATCTTTCATCGTAAGTAGAATTAAAAAAATATTTTAAGAAACCCAAGGAACAGAAAAACGTTAATATATTCTTAAGCTTAATGTATTAACGTTTTTCTTAATACCTTAACGACATCTTAATACCTTGTCTTAAGCTGAATCAAATTTTAGCGTTCAAAATGTTGATTACTTATTTTAAACGTATATTTACTAAATTATAAATTCAATGTTTGATCGAATATGTAGAGAGGTTAAATGTAAGAAAGTGCGATTTTTGCTCAGTAAAGACGTTTTTCTATTCTATTTTCTATAAAAGAAATATGATTTTATGCAAGACAAAAACACTCTTAATTTTTCTCAACTATAGGTACAAATTGTTAAGATATATTGAATATGGATTACGGAGGTGATGCACTGGGCGGGTGCAATCAGCGGAGTTACTTGATACTTAACAACTTTTTAATTTTATCAAAAAGAACTGAAAATGTCTTATTATCAAGTCGGCCTTTCCAATCCTGGTGAATGGTGAAATGATTTCCAACCCTGAAGTAGTAAGCAACATGTTAAATAACTATTTTGTTAAAATAGTTGATGAAATTGTAGGGAGGCATACACCTTGTTTAACACACGACACTGTAAGTCATTTGTGTGTGGGTTTGAACTGTAACAAACCTTGCCTTAGACGCCCCCAATTAATGAACAAGAATTAAGTTCTTGCAGAAAAAATGAACAAAATGGCTTCTGGCAGACGGCTTGCTGGGGGCCGTTAGAGTGTTTGGGCGCCCAAACAGGTGATTTTTTTCAATGAAGAAACAAATTGCTCGGTAAGGCTGGTTCTTCTTTTGATATAACGGAAAACTAAGTAAAAATTTCCAGAAGCGTGAGGGGGCGAAAGGCCTGCCAGAGGCTGACAAAATGTTGGAGGGAATTTTCGGATAACTTACAATTTGAGAGGTATTTCTGGTGACTTTTTATTTACATACAAAATAAAAAACGTGTGAATTACCAGAAATCAGAGTTATCAGTGTACAAAGCACTGGGCGGGTACAATCAGCGGAGTTATCAGTGTACGAAGCACTGGGTGGGTGCAATCAGCGGAGTTATCAGTGTACAAAGCACTGGGTGGGTGCAATCAGCGGAGTTATCAGTGTACAAAGCACTGGGTGGGTGCAATCAGCGGAGTTATCAGTGTACAAAGCACTGGGCGGGTGCAATCAGCGGAGTTATCAGTGTACAAAGCACTGGGTGGGTGCAATCAGCGGAGTCATCAGTGTACAAAGCACTGGGCGGGTGCAATCAGCGGAGTCATCAGTGTACAAGCACTGGGTGGGTGCAATCAGCGGAGTTATCAGTGTACAAAGCACTGGGTGGTTGCAATCAGCGGAGTTATCAGTGTACAAAGCACTGAGCGGGTGCAATCAGCGAAGTTATCAGTGTACAAAGCACTGGGCGGGTGCAATCAGCGGAGTTATCAGTGTACAAAGCACTGGGCGGGTGCAATCAGCGGAGTTATCAGTGTACGAAGCACTGGGTGGGTGCAATCAGCGGAGTTATCAGTGTACAAAGCACTGGGCGGGTGCAATCAGCGGAGTTATCAGTGTACAAAGCACTGGGCGGGTGCAATCAGCGGAGTTATCAGTGTAGAACGCACTGGGCGGGTGCAATCAGCGGAGTTGCTTGTTACTTAACAACTTTTTAATTTTATCAAATAGAACTGAAAACGACTTATTATCAAGTCGGCCTTCATGCAACAATTTTATCGGTCAACCATCACTCGATTAATTTACTGTTAGTAAAACATAAATATCGGCTTAGCTAAACGGAACGGTAATAGACATATGCTAAAACAACTCTTCGGGTTGTCACAGCATGTCATTTGAACTCAGCCGACTTCCAAGATAATGTGCGCATGGCTTACAAAGCCACCTAATACATTGAAGGGAGGTGGAATGAAAAATTAAAAAATGAAACTGATAGATAAAATCTAAATAACATTAAATCTTCAGTACAAAGTACTTGTGTCTTAGTGTCTATATATTGATCTCCCGTCATAGAACTAAATGACGGTTTCGTAACTCTTCAACACCTGTTTCTCCGATTGAATGAAGACCAGCAGAACCACTGAACAAAACGCAATGGACACTCATTGACTCATCCAACATAGCTTCTCCGTATATATCCTCCTTTATTTATTCTGATGAGCAACTCGTATTAGGGAAACCCCTGCTCACTTCGAGTCAACCACGTCACAACTACGCCGCGAGTCCGAGCTTAAAGTAAACCTAACTTTAATCTTGATTTTTCAAAAGTTCTGCTTTCTGACAGTAGTGTAGAAATGAGAGTTCAAGCGCAACCTTGAACTTTGGACTGTCACGTGATCACGTCACGTGATCACCACGCGGCCTCTGATTGGTCGAGAGCGGTCACGTGACTTTTTCAAGATGGCGGCGCCCATTTCCCGCCAAATTTCCTAACCTCACTTTTGATCACCACGTGTTGACCTTGAGGTCAAGTTTACTATTGTTTACTACTGAGCCACGTGGTGACCTTGAAGGTTAAGTTTACTACGAGCACGTGGACCCCCCGCGACGACGTTGTCGTAGGTCAGTGTTGTGTGACGTCACGCCGTTTTCGCGCTCTTCTGACGACGTCACGGCGTATTTATTAAATTAATTGTATTTTATTTATTTAATGCTGTGTGGCAAAAAGTGTCGGTGGTCGGTGCCGGGATCGATCTGAGAACCTTTCGTTTGTGAGACGAAGTCGATACCACTGCGGCACAGTGACACACCCGAGAGGTTAACGTAAGTAGCGGCAGAAGAACGTGTGTGGCTTCGTTCGCTTCGCTCGCGTTATACTATATGAAATGTATTTTAATTGCGTATTTAATATAGTATTAATTTGTTCAGATGTGAAAAAAAGTCTGTTGGTTTGTCGTCTGCTCCTCAGCTGATGTAGCGCCATATGAAAGATACAAAAAAAAAATGTCTGTTTTTCTTTATACTATATAAAATGTACCAAATGTTTTTTCGCAGTGTTACCAACTCGCACGATTAATTGGCAAAAAATATATGTCAGTGCTACCAACTCACACGATTTATTACAATATATTATAATTGTATTTAATATAGTATTCTATTACTATCCCCCACCACTTTTTCAATACAGGGTTATATAAAGGTATTGTTCAGACGCTATTACCCGCAGATACAATGTGTGCAAACTTGCTGATGGTTATGTTTGAGCTGAGATTTGCAAAACCTAGCTGGAGTCCAGAAGCTGAAGAAAAACTTCAAAGAATGGCTGAACTGGTTGAGGATGTAGAAAATATAAAATTTAAGAGAGACCGTACAGAGACAGCTGCTTGCGGTTCTGATTGTAGCGTTTGCAACAAAGTTAGAAATTACGAATACTCATTTATTAAATTGTTTGAAAGCATCGGTCCAAAAGAGTGTGGGGAAGAACTCTACAACAGACTAATGGCCGACCTTAAAGGAGTTGAAGAATCACAAGTTCAAAGATTCTGAGCAAGGACATCGCTTGACCCTAGTGTCAGCATTATACTATAGTAAATACGTATACGATTTTTCTGTTATAGCTTTGCTCAGACCGAGTTGTAGTCGTTCGTTATACTTTGACCATGGCACACCGTGCTCCTGCTCAGGGTCAATCAAATCAAGATCAAAACAACAGTCGACGTCCGATAACCGATCCAACAATAACAGCTTATCAAACATATTACGAGAGAATATTTAGAGAAGGAAGAAAACCTGAACAAAGCAAATTTATTTCTTCTAGTACGTGGACAATTGGTGACACTAGATGGTATAGGAATCAAACTCATGTCGGGCATGGAGGTGAACATGTGCAAGATCCAAATGTATCATCAACAACATTGCCAAGAACAAGAAACAGAACGTCTGATTTAGTAGAATATTGGTCAAGACGTTTGGCGGGGGATACTTAAAGATATGTTACAGTTGTCAGACACGTGTTCAATTGACGTCATTTTACTGGTATAAATACATCAAGATTTCAAGGCTGAATCAGTATTCGTGAGTTATTTGTGTACAAATTGTGATGAAGAAGAGAAGATCTCGGTTTGTCAGAAAAAAGCGGAATACGTACTTAGAAGATCATATACGAACATTACCATTAGAATTAAAATATAATATTTTAGTAAATTTACCATTTTACAAAGTGCGTTTCATTGAAGATGATTATTTTTGGTATTTATATTGTAAAAAGAATAATGTGAAGTGGTATCCTTCTAAAAAAACATGGAAAGATGCATACTATGTATACTACCGTGATTTTACACGGAAAGAAATGTGGAATTCTATGTTAAATGAATTGAGACATGGTTATCCTGATATTTCTGACTTAATTGATGAAGAATTTTTGAAACGATTTTTAAACTATAAATAGTAATCGGGTTGTGTATAATGGATCAGTTCATTAATTGACTTCGACCGTTAAGGTGTTCAGCAGGTATGGAGTATGCTTATAGTAAGACTTTAATATTAACTAATAATTTAAAAGTAATACTCAGTAATTGGCAAACAAATATAAATATTTTTATTGTAAAAAAGAATAGTGATAATAAACCTGATAGTTTTGTTCATTTTAATTATGATGATTGGACAGAATTCAAAAAAGGATTTAACGCAATTGATGAAGAATTTTGGAAACGATTTAAGTATCAATATTCTACTTAATTCAGTATAAAAGTTAACTCAGTCTTATCTTAGACACCGTCACAACAACATGGAAACTCACAAGATCTATTCACATGATGATGATGGAAATCTTCAATACGAAACTTTATTTACAATAATAGGAAATAGATTACGTGCTTTAGTCAGAAACAATTCTGATAAGACATATGTTATGATACATAGTGAACGTGAAGTAATAAAATTGAATTCGGACCAATGGTTACAATTTATAAGGTGTCTGCCAGCGATAAATAACGAGTTTAATTCTAGATTCAACAGTAAGGCTAAGAATGAAGCTTCCATTCAATCTTAAATTAGAGTTGTTATTCGATCTTCCTTTGGAGACTGTCAGTTGTATTGAGTGTGAATACTTTTGGTATTTATATTGTAAGAAGGAAAGTGTTAATAAAGAAGCATTTCTACCATTTATTTCATGGAAGGATACGTATATGAAATACTATAGTGATAAATCATTATTCGTTAACCTAGAATACAGACTGCAACTTTTGAAACAATGAAGAAAGTTCAATTTTCTGATACTGTAAAAGTTTATAATTTACCCGAAGAGGATCGAAGACCTGATACTAGACGGCTTATTGATATGTTTCGTGCTAATGAAAAATTGAAAACTGAAAAATCAGCTTGCAGTGTATATAAGTCAACATCTAATCATAAAAATTATAATAAATAATAATTAGATTATAATTTGCGACTTAGTTTATTTTTTCATCCATGTTAAAAAGTAAAGATTACATCATTACAACCTTTGAACTGATGAATCATCGATTTACGTCACTAATGACGACTATAAATAGAAGGAGCAGTGAATCATTATGATTAGTATTAACCTCATCCTCAAGGTTATCAATAGTGACTCAGCATTATAAAGGTAAATATGGATTATAAATATAGTAAAACTTTTATACTTACACATTAGGTACTTAATTTATTCAATTAGATCTTGACCGAATTTTAAAAAAAGATTAAATTATCAATATTCTAATTTTAATCTGTTTTCGTACAGATATGGAGTTCATTTTGGACTTTCAAGGATTTAAAAATCAAGACAACAAGTTTATTGTAAAGGAGTTGGCTGTCATATCCACCGATGAGCAAGTCTATGAACTACAACTGTTTCAACCACCTTGTCACTTTAACAAGTTACCAGAAAATGTTCAAAAGCAAGTTGTGTGGTTGGAGAAGTACTTTCATGGACTCTATTGGGGTTCTGGGTTTAGAGAATATAATCAACTAAAAGATGTACTTAAAGGTTGTAATATTTCTGGTAATGTGTATGTTAAAGGATATGAGAAGAAACAATTTGTAACTGACCTTTTGTCAGAGTTTAAAGTTAATGTAATTAATTTAGAAGATTTAGGATGTCCTAGTTTAAGTGTTATTAGAAATCAAACTCAAACTAGTGCTATGAAAAAATGTACCTTCAATCATGATCCTTTAAACTGTGCATATATTAATGTTCATTTACTACTTCAATGGATTAAACTTGAGAAATTAGTTGAGGATAGGCTAAAAACTGTAAATCTCGCTATTGGAGAATGCTATCGTAGAGGATATAAAAATTTACAACCTGAATTGATAAAATATTTACCGAAAAGTTTTATAATTAATCATACCGAAGATTTAGAATTGATATATGATAGACTTCCCGTCAGTTTTAGGAATGATCCAGATATATTGAAAAATTTAAGATGTACGGATCATTTCCATTTTGGGCTTAAACCTTTTCAAGACACATTTGATGGACCTAATCCGAAAAGGAAGAATTGTTATTTTTGTACACCCCCACCACAGCCACAGTCTAAATTAAACTGATCATTACGGTCTTGACCATTGTGAGTTGAACAGTCAGCATGAGTCTTACTTGTTGTTGTGCTAATAGTAGTAGTAGTAGTGGTGATAGTAATAGTGAAGACGAGGTATGTTGTTCTATTTTTAATTGTACAAAGAAAGACTTGATCAAATCTGGATTCTACTGTACTAAACTTTTTGATAAAATTGTATGTTGTGGTTGTGGTTGGCAATCTGGTGATGTCAAGTTAACTATAGAACATATAAACTTTTTACATAAGCTAGAAAATCCTGACTGTTCAATGTCTAAAAATATGTCTGGAGACTTTTGTAACTATAGTAGATATAAAAAATCTGTTAAGAACACCGAGTACCTTATGTCACTAACATACTTCAGATGGCCAAAGATGTATCCTAACATTCAAGATATGATAGATGCAGGCTTCTACTATACTGGTGATGGAGACGCTGTCAAATGTATTGAATGCGGTGTCGTTCTAGAAGATTGGACTCCGGAGGACAAACCGAAAGAAGAACATTTAAAAGCATCACCTTTTTGTGAACTCATTAAAATGTAAATATATATATATGTTTGTATCTTAACATTTGTTTCATTTTGCTACCACCTATTCACCTGGTAACAATGAACAATGTACGAGCAGGTATTGCAAAAGAATTACATAGACAAGCAAGACGTCACTATCCTACACGTCATGTAGAACTTAAAGGAATCAACGACTTATATCAAGCAGATTTAGTCGAAATGATTCCTTTTTCAAAATCTAACAAAGGTTTTAAATATATTATGACTGTAATTAATTGTTTTAGTAAATTTGCTTTTGCAATACCAATAAAGTCAAAAAGTGCTAATGATATATTATCATTTGCACTTAGTGCTAATTTGTTAACAGTTATGGTCTCAACAATATGTTTTTTAGATCGAAATATTCTCATTTCTCTACGGAATTCATTTGCATTTAAACTTTTGTATTGAAATAAACATTTTTTGTAGTCTTCAAAAGTAATGTGATTATTAACTACTGTTTTACTAACACCTTTTGCTTTCTTCAATTTCATTTTCTTTGCATTTTTCAAATATTCATCATCTTTGGTTTTAAAAGTGTATAATTTAGGTCTTAGACCTATGAATTCATCAATTATTACACCACAACATTCGTCCTTAAAGCAACCAAGTTTCTTTTTGTTGGTTATATCAAAACACTTGTGTGTAGGATTGTAATCAGAAAGATCTAAATATTGCTTTAAGTGGTTAAAGTCATTGTACAGATTTTCTGTGTATATTTCATAAAAAAAAGAATCTGTATCAATGTATAAAAGATTCACCTTTTTATACTTCTGTTTTATTACACTATAATGAAATTCATACATATGTAGCTTACTAAGTTCTAACACAGTAAATCCTATATAAATAGGTTTATTTAGGCTTACAACTTCTTTTGAACACTCAACAGCACTAAGATTTTCATGATATATCATTCTATTAAGAAAAGTAGGCTTTGATATTAATCTATTTAGTTTTGCTTCAGTATTTACTAAAGATAAATTCATTCTGTTTCTAACATTTTCAATAGACTTCCCAAACATGGCATTATTTAGTAACTTGTAAAAATCCTTCTCAAAATCGTTATTTGCATTTTTTCGCTTTTCTGTATTGAAATCAATATATGATTTAAGCCAACAGCTTTGATTGAATTTTAGTATTCTATGAATCTTTTGCAAAACCAAACCATTACGAATGGCTTGTTTTAAGTTTCGATAGTGACATACATAATGAGTTTTACTCTCTAATGTTAACAAAAGTTTATCTTGTTTCGAATTAGGTGGACACTTTTTTTCTGGTAAAAAAGGGAGATCATTGTGATACTCATGGAGAAAAGAAGGATATGCTACATCACATTCAATAATGTATCCTTTTTTACAATCATCTGGAATTTTTAAAACATCGAACTTTTTTACCTTATTATTACTCAGCCATTTAAAACCATCTCTTGGCATCATATCACTCATCGCAAATCCGTACAAATTATTAGCATCAATATATGTTAAATATGTTGACTCTTTTGCCTCATCATAGGTAGATTCTAAATCTATATTATTTGCTTTGGCATATCTTTTAATACATGAAGTTATGCCCCCACGAATACCTTTTTCAATAAACAAATATTGGTCGTAATCACATAAGAGCTCAAGCTGTACATTTGTAAATTTTAACATAACATCAAAAGTCAAACTAGGAACTGTGAAATAATAAGCAGGATCAACTTCATAATTTTGCAAGCAAATAGTTCGAAAGTTTTCAAAAACATCGCTAAGAAGAAGTACATCCGTCTTCAAATATAAATCACTATAATCACCTAATGTTTTACAATTAAACCTATCCCATACTTGATTTGCAAATATATACTCTTCGTCACTAATATGAGTTTCATTGATTTGACTATAAAACTTTTCTTTGCTTGGAAGACTCGTTTCGTCTAATTTTGCCCATGAATCAGTGTATTCGTAGGGGTATACACCTTTTCTTGTTACATATGACATATCATCTTGTCTGAAAAATCTTTCTGTATGTAAAAACTTATTTTTAGGCAAATTGGAAACTAAACGAGCTAGACTCTCACTTAAATACCTGTAACTGTCTAAAAATCTAAGTTTAAGTTTGCTTGATGTATGTTTAGTGAAAGAAATATATTTTTCACTAGTATTAGGTATAACTTCAATCTTTTCTTTGTCTAAATGTAACTGTCTCACAATAAAATGAGTATCATAATTTGAACTTCCATGTATGAAAACAGGTAAAAATCTTTGATTTTGCCTTTTTAAATTACAATTATTGCAAAGAATGGATCTAAATTTACCAGTTATATGACAATGGTCTCTAACCTTACTATTTAGCATAGAGAATTCAGAATCACACGATTCACAGTTTGTTTCATTTTCAAATCTTATTTTTTCTTCATCAGTTAAAGGAGACATGGGAAGATTTACATTTAAAAATTCTCCTATACTATTAGTTAAACTTATCATATACTCCATAAAATGTTCAGCTGCGTTTATACCTCGATAAATGTATGGTTCTTGAGGAATTAGTGACTTTAATTCTAATGGCAAAGACTCATCACATACTAAGTAAACACAAAATGACATAGGTTCATGTAAATCATTAATGAAAGTATATCTGGACTGTCTCTGATCAACATGTTTCAATATACACTCAAAATCTGCATACGCTACTATAGGAAGTTTGTATTTATAGTGAAAATTTGAGAATTTCAAAAATGTTGGTTCACCCTCATTTGATGGCATAATAACTCTTACTGGTTTTTTCAAATCACAATCTTTCTTGTGAGCTTCAAGTTTTATATCCTTATTTTTACCAGTATATTTAACAAAGCAACGTTTACAGAACACCGAGGCTTCTTTATGTTTAGTAACTTGACTACTAACTAAACGAGAAAAGTTTGATATATAACAATAGTGATTTATTCCATTATTACCGGACAGTAACAATAAATCAAAATGATTAATCTTCTCTTTATTACATAGTCTTAACGGATAAACCTGGTTTTTTGCATCCAACCCGTATACATTCACACTTAAGCCAGGATTTTGTTTTTCAAATAGTTTGATTTGTTTGAGTGGGGTTGGAAATTGAATTTTATCAAAATTAAATTTGTTACAAAGATTCCTGTACCTCTCGTTTATGCGATCTCTGTTAGGAGCCGGTACATAACGAGCTAGAATTGCCCATTGAAAACATCTATTGTCTGCAAAATTCCTTGGATTAATGATAGCTTTTTTATATGAAATAGTTTTTGGAAGAGGTAAGTAAGATGTTCCACCTAAAGGTCTGTATCTACTCACTCGCAATAATATACCGTCTACAGAGAACAAAGTCCACCCACTACCTTTAGACTGATACTCATTTTCCTCAACACATATTTTTCTAAACATGGTATATAATTTATTATTAATGTCTGTAGCTTCAATTACTGTGACATTGCTGGTTTTAAATGCTCTTGCTTGTACTTCATCTGTATGAGGTCTAACATACGTACATTCCACCACAATATTAAACTTAAGCGCACAATAGTCTGATAGTGTATTTTGAATTATAGTTTTCATTTTATTAGCATTATTTGTTAGCAAAATACAAATATCTTTCATTTGAGATGTGTTCCTTAGAAAAAATGTTTTTAAGACACCTCTAAAAGCATTTTCTAACTCTATAAAATCACCACATGGCTTCAGGTTTAATCTATTTACTTTTCGCCTCAAGTTCATGTTTCCAACGGGTAATGTATCACTTCTGTCGATATCCATCGGCTCCGAATGTCTTTCCATTTTATTAAACTTAAAATTGCCAATTAATTTCCAAGAAGTATTAATCTGAAAAGAAAAATGTAATGCATTAGACTTTATTTTAATTCAAACCACTAGATCCAAATCCTCCACTACTCCTAGTAGTCATTTGAATATTTTTAACTTCATACAAATCGGGGTATAAACACATTTCACAAATTAGCTGTGCAATCCGATCTCCTCTCTTTACAAGAAAATCGTTTTCAGAATGATTAAAAAGTAATACACAAATATTTCCCGTATAATCACGGTCTACAACACCTGCACCTACATCGATAAAGTGATTTAAAGCTAATCCAGACCTTGGAGCTATTCTACCATAGCAATAAGGTGATAAAACTAAAGCAATATCAGTTTTTATCAAAGATTTACCATGTTTCGGAACAATTACATCATATGCACTGCGTAAATCGTATCCTGCTGCAAACGGTGTGACACGATGAGGTGGAAATGCATACTCAGTTAATTTCAAAAAACCAAGCTTATCGTTATGAACTGAAAATAAAAAAACGCTATTATGGTCATTATTTACTACTTATATTTTACTTATAAGTTATACAATTATTGTTTCTTTTTTGAGTACCAATCTATAGACAATTCTTCATGTTTTACATTTTTTACTTTACACATTTGTTGACCAATTTTAACTAAAATATTATCTATATCTTTGAATATTGCTTTATCCTCTTCACTTGTTTTAGTGTTGAGGAGAAACACACCTTTTTTTGAAACTTGTTGCCAGTAAGTTTTCTCACTGGAACATTTCTTTAAATCCTTGGTATCAGTGATCTCTATTTTAATCAATTGATTCCCTGTTTCACCTGGGGTTGTGATTTTTCGCCTTTTTTTCCCGTCATTATATTGTAGTGTTTGCTTTATAATAACATGTTTTGTTTGTTTATTTTTAGTTTGTGAAAATAATTTACTGAAATTGTCTTGTGAATCATCAGAGTCTTCGGACTCAGAAGATGAGGAACTTGAGGAAGAATCTGAAGAGCAAGATGATATAGAGTGTTTCCGACTTTTTTTCTGATTCTTAGATGATTCGTTTTTATTATTTTTCCTCTTTTTTCCAGATTCTTTGCCAGAATCTGTACCGGGTAGTAGTGAGGCTGATCTAAATACGCTTAAAACCTTCTGAACAATATCATAAGTGTAAGACTTTTCTTTTAAAGGTTTTTTATTTAGCATAGGTTTTAGAATGGTTGTTATTTCATCAAAGCTCTTTTCTTCGGACGTGAAATAAGGTAACTTATCACAGCTAGGATCTGCGTGGGCATAAACGTGGTTTGAAAATGTTAGAAATAGTTGATTTAGAGTAAACCAAATCTGAAGTAATACAGGGTGTGATGTAACATCAGGATGCGTTTTCATAAAATTTAGACCTATTTCCCATTTATCTAGGCTAGTCATGCCTAGTACAAATAAATTTTCAAATACAGTTAAATATCTACCAATAAACAAGCAATTGAGTTTGAACGAATTTTATATTAATTTAGAAGATCAATTTGGTAATTTAATTAATTTTAGAGAAGAATATATCAATATAAGAGTAGATATTAGACCGAGAAGAAAATAATGGGTTTAGTGTTTCCCGCCGCTACTGTATCGAATAAAGAGAAAAATAAAACATTGACCACAAAAAGAGAATCTAGTGTCAGTCGTGAACAAACCGTTAAACAGTTAACATTACGGAACAAAATATACCTACGTACAGAAGTATCCTCTTTCAAGAGTAGTAAGGATGAATAATATTTTAGATATAGGAACAAATCCTAGCTTCGATAGTTCTATCATTGATATTGAATGGCATTCTCATAATCCGTATACATCAAATTCTTACAAAACAAGTGATGAGATACGGATACCTGTTCATCAGCAAGATGTTTACACATTACCTAGTAAAAGCTATCTACTTTTGGAAGGTAAACTAGTCAAGACAGGTACACCGCCAACTGATGACACCACAACTCAATTAGTTAGTAATGCTATGGCATTTCTGTTCGATGAAATCAGATACGAACTGTGTGGAACTGAAATTGATAGAGTAAAAAACGTAGGTATTTCTACAACAATAAAGAATTTACTTACCTCTAGACCAGGAGACAAGTACTGGATGCAGAACGCATGTTGGCAAAACGAAACCATGGTTGTGATGGTTGATAGAACATCATTTTCGTTTTGTGTTCCACTTAAATTACTACTCGGTTTTGCCGAGGATTATAATCATATTTTACTGAATGTAAAACAAGAACTAGTCCTGTTACGTTCATCTAATGATAAAAATGTTGTGCTTCAACCAGCTGCATCTCTATTTGACTTTCAAATTCAACTTAATAAAGTTGTTTGGAAAATGCCCTATGTTCGAGTTGATGATGAAGTGAAATTATCTCTTCTACGTTTGACTGAAAGAGATCAGCCCATATCTATACCATTCAGAAGATGGCAGTTACATGAGTATCCATCATTACCAATTACAAAGTTTCTAACTTGGACAGTCAAAACATCATCCATGATGGAGAAGCCAAGATATGTAATAATTGGTTTTCAAACTGATCGTAAAGACAAAGCAAATAAGAATGCTTCTCATTTTGATTTTTGTAATTTGGATAATATAAAACTGTACTTGAACAGCAAGTACTATCCATATGATAATTTAAATGGAAATAAATCAATTTTATATGATATGTATTCAAGATTTCAATCATCATATTACATAGGTGGTGATGATCAACCTTGTTTGGATATAATGACTTTTCAAGAGAAGACACCTTTAATAGTAATTGATTGTTCAAAACAAGTTGAGACTTTAAAGACTGGATCATTGGATGTTCGAATCGAGATTCAAACAACTGCCGATATACCAAAGGATACAACGGCGTATTGTCTGATCATTCATGACGCATTAATCCAATATACACCATTGTCTGGCATTGTAAAAAAGATTATTTAAAAAATAAATTCATTAATACATAACGCTTATTTTATTATGTACCATACCTAAAGGTAACAACGAGGTTAGATATAATAATGAAATCATATCAGATATATAAATGATTTTATTGTAACAGTAATTACAAACATGTAAAATCAATGAAGTTAACATCATAACAATATTTACAAACTTAATTTATACAACATATAACATTAATAATCATCATCATCATCACTATTACTATCATCATCATCACTGTCATCAATTGTATTACATTTATAGTGCCCATAAGCAAGAGTATCAACACCATTTTTAAGAATGACTCGCTTATCATCTTTATTGCTGAGTGCAATTTTGTTACATGTTATGGTTTCAATTACATGTTTTTTTGATCTAAAAAGTTTAATCTTTTTTCTAATAGTAATATCATTAAGCAAACAGTTTTTGTAATCTGAAAATAAAATATCATTACTAACAACACTTTTAGTAATGCCTTTAGCTTTTTTCTGTACCGTTGGTTCTTTTTTACCCTCAATACTCTTGCTTAAGGGTGCTATGTTTTTAAAACAGTACAATTTTGGTCTTAAACCTATAAATTCAACAATGACAATGCTATTACACTCATCTTTAAATTTTCCCAACACCTTTTTATTAACAGGGCTATAACACATATGATCAGTAGGGTAATCAGAAGTATCGAAATACTTCATAAACTCTGAGTCATTTTTTAAATCTTGATAAAAGTCATCGGTGTAGATTTGGTAAAAAAATGCATCAGTATCCATATAGAGAGTACTTATTTTAGACCCATATTTAGGCAGCATTATATCATAGTGAAATTCATACATTACAGTTTTACTTAGTTCTAAAACAGAAAATCCAATGTATATAGGCTTATCAAAGTAAATTGTTTCCTTAGCGCACTGAACAGCGCTTAAAGATTCATCGTAAATAATTCTATCCAAAAATGTTGGTTTGTTAATTAGTCTGTTAAGCCTTCTTTCTGATGAAACTAATTCTAAATGCATACGTTTTCTTATGTTTTCAATTGTCTTACCAAACATACTATTATTCAATAATTTATAAAAATCTTTTTCAAAGTCATTTTGTGCTTTTTTACGTTTTTCTGTGTTCAAATCAATATACCCTTTTAACCAACAGGACTGTTCAAATTGAAGAATACGATGAATCTTTTTCAATACAAGACCATGTTGTAATGCCTGTTTCAAATTTACATAATGGCAAATATATTTTAATTTAGGATGAAGAGTTGTAAGAAGTTTCTTTTGTTTGGATTGTGGCGGACATTCACTCTCGGGTAAGAAAGGGAGATCATTATGTTTGTCATGAAGTGAAACTGGATAATCTACATCTACTTCTAAAAAATAACCAATGTTTGAATCATTTGGTACAGTCAATACATTAAATGTATCTAGATTACCTCTGTACCACTTAAAATTACCTAACGGCATAGGTAAGGTCATAGCTAGACCATATGGATTATTACAGTCAAGATACATAAGATAAGAATGCTCTTGATCAGTTTTATAACTATCACCCATGTAAGGGTTGTTCGCTGTAGCATTACGTTTAATGCATGAAGTTATACCACCTCTGATTCCATTTTCTATAAATATATACTTATCATAATCATTTAATAATTCAAGTTCTATATTGGTATACTTAAGCATTGCATCAAATGTAAAACTAGGTAATGTTAAATAATGGGCACAATCCAATTCGTAACTACTCAGACACAAATCTCTAAAATTTTCAAACACATCACAAAGCAGTAAAACATCAAGTTTCAAATATAAGTCACTGTATTCACCTAGAGTCCTTACATTGAAATGGTTCCAAACATCGAGTGCGTGTTTATAATCTTCATCGCTGATATCGCTGTTTAGTAAGGTGTTTTTAAAATCTTTCTTTTGAGGAAGCTGAGTTTCATCTAATTTCGCCCATGAAGATGTATACTCATAAGGATATACACCTTTACGGGTTACCAATGGTAAGTCACAGTCATCGAAAAACAATCGAATGTGATTAAATTTGTCATTTGGTAAATTTTTTACAAGTGAAGCCAGATTGGAATTCATTATTTTATAAGTATCAATAAAACGAATGTTCAAGCCACTCGATGTTTGTTTACCAAATGTTATATATTTTTCCGTAGAATTTGGAATAACACTAATACGTCTTTGATCAAAACCGAGTTGTCTTACAATGAAATGAGAGTCATAGTTTGCACTGCCATGAATAAACACTGGAATATTAGTTTGTTCCCGTCTTCTAAGATTGCATGTGTTACACAGAACAGCTCTGAATCGGCCTGTTAAATGGCAATGGTCTCTATGACGAAGAATAGTGGATGTGAACAATCTCTGACACATTTCACAGTTATTTGTTGTTTGTACCTTTCTCTCTTCTTCAGACGTAAGTGGTATCATGGGAAAATCATTGTCTTTTATAGCGTTGCCTATTGTATTTACTAAATCTACTATGTGAGCCATAAACAACTTGGCGGCATCTTGACCTCTATATAAGTACGGATCTCTAGGCAACACAGTTTTTATGCAGTCTGCTAAATCTACACTATGTACAACGTACGTACAAAAGCTCATAGGTTCGTGAATATTATTAACAAAAGTATGTTTCGATGTTTGTTCATTTACAGGTTTTAGTAAGGATTCAAAATCTGCATATATCACAACTGGTAATTTAAACATGTTTTGTACATTCTTAAATTTTAATAATACTGGTTCTCCATATTCATCAGGCATTTCAGCTCGAACAGGTTTATTCTGGCCACACATCTTTTTATGTTGGATCAGTTTTTCATTATTTTTTGAATCTTGAAACTTTGATAAACACCTTTTACAAAATTCTGCTTTTCCATTATGCTTAGTGATTTGAGATTTGACTAATCTACTGAAATTGGAAATATAGCAGTAATGACTAATGCCTTCATCATTTGATAGCATAAGCAGATCGATATGAGTTTGTTTTTCAACATCACAAATTCTCAAAGGAAATACTTCATCTCTTTCATCTAACCCATATACATTTACACTAATATGTTGATTATTCTTTTCAAATTTAGATATTTGTCTTAAAGGCGTTGGGAAATCAATTCCATCAAAATTATATTTGTTACAAAGAGCATCGTACCGATGGTTGATTCTGTGTCTGTCTCGACCTTTAATAAAATGACATAATATAGCCCATTTAAAACAGTAAACATCGATATTTTCAGGATTCACAACAGCTTTTTTATTTAAGATTCTTTGAGGTAAGGGCAAAAATGAACTTCCTCCTAATGGACGATACCTGCTTATACGTATCATAATGCCATCGACACGTAAAAGACTCCATCCACTACCTCTTCCGTCGTATTCAGCTTCCTCTTTACAAATTTTAATAAATAAATCATGCAAGATATGATTTAAGTCAGTATCTGAGAAAACAGCTGTGTTTTTTGTTTTAAATGCTCTATCCTGCATTTCTCTGGTTTGTTGTTTAATATATGTGCTTTCAACTAATATATTGAATTTAATACCATTCAGAACTGCAATTTGATTTTGAATTAATTGCGCCATTTGGCCTTTGTACATTGATAATAATAAACAAACATCCTTGACCGATGTAGATTCATTTTTTAGAAAATAGGTTTTTAAATTTCCTCTAAATGCTTTTTCTATTTCAACAAACTCACCCTGTATCGATGTTGTTTCCAAACGAGCCTTTTTCCTCTTAAAATTGTATAAACTGATATTTTCCTCATCACTATCGTCATCAGCATCATCTTCATCACCATTATGTGTTGCGTGTGATGTACTGGGTAAGTCATCTACTTCCATCAAATCATTCTGCAATTTACGTTTTAAAATTGGTCTATTGCTGTCCATCTGAAAAAAAAAACTACTCTAATAAATATTCAGAATAAATGAAGTTGTTCATATATATATAAAACAAATGACTAATAGTATTCACACTTTAACGTGAAAACTTTGCTCTTTTCCTTGAGGGTTTATCGTCACTGTCCTCGTATTCGGTTTTCTTTACATCTTTGATTTTTAAAATTCTCTTTGCTTGATCTGTCCATATCTCATTTAATGATTTGAAAGAGGGGTCTTGTTCATCATCCACTAAGAAAACAGCTTTTTTCCAAACTTTAGTCCAGTGTCTATCCTGACTAACGCCTCTCAAATCATCACAATCTGTAATCTCGATTTTAACCAAAAACCTTCCTTCCTCTCCAGGAGTAGTACACTTTCTCATTACTTCCTCATTTCTAATTGAGATAATTTGGCTGATGAGCTGAGAGGTTTTAGTTTTTTTACCGAAGCCTTGTCCTAATAAATTAAAAACATCCTCTTCGTTTACTTTTGTTTGAGATTGCTCATTAGATTTCTGATTATTTAAAAATTTTTTTACAATATCATGCAATTTTGAAACAGAATCTATGCTATACCTATATGTACTGTATGCTTCTAGAATATGTTCAGCATAACCAATCAGCTCATCATATTCCCTTTCTAAATCATTAATTCTACTAAACTTGTGTTGGGATAGATCATTGGTTTGGGCAATTGCAACACCTGACTCTATTGCGTTGGATACTAATTTAAGATTTAAATATAGGTTAGTCAATTCAGAATTTATACATTCGGCAACGTCTTTACCAATAGAATAAAAGGTTTTTTCCCACAAAGTGACCGAATTCAATCCCAATAATAGTAACATTTCAACAACCCCTTTTAGAGTATACTTCGTTTCAGGTGTTTTATTTATACTCCCTGTTTTATTGTTGACTTTAGATTTGTTCTGTCTTCCTTTTTGTGGAGCTGGTTGTTTCAACGCTTCCTGAGATGTAGAGGGAAATGATGACAAATCGTTAGATGATAGTAAAGTCTCTAGATCGGTATTCTCCATTTCTATAAAGAGAAATAAAAAAATAGTTTGAATACCATGTATGTAATGATGAACTAAAATGTCTATGAACCAGTAGACCCAAAACCTCCATCTCCACGTTCTGTTTTACTGTTTAATTCTTTTAACTCAATTAATTCTGGCATATGTATCTTTTCACATATTAACTGTGCAATCCTATCCCCCGGTTTAATTTTAAAATCTTCAGATGAATGATTGAATAAAAGTACACACAGATTACCTGTGTAATCTGAGTCTACAACACCTGCACCTACGTCAATAAAATATTTATAAGCTAATCCTGAACGAGGAGCTATTCTTCCATATGTACCCTCAGGTAAAGTAATTACTAAATCTGTTTTTATAAGTACTTTATCGTGAGCAGGTACAACATAATCATATGGACTTTTTAAATCGTATCCAGCTGAATATTTTGTGGCTTTAGTAGGAGCATACGCCTTATCACTCAATTTATAATATCCTAATGTAACAGACATTTTACTAATTTAATTACTTACTTTAAACTAAATGTACAAGCAGCTGGTTGAAGTATGAAGTTGAAAGATGAAACTCTGGAGTTGAAGGTTGGACTGGAGTGTAAAGCGGCAACAAAGTTTGAGACTGAAAAATAAGATTAAAAACAAATTACATTACTACATTATTTTTTATACAATTAATAAGAAATAGGTTATTTCTGTTTAACGATGATTTAGTAAAAGGTTAGTGAACAATATCTTTTAGTGCACATTGTTAAATAAAATTAAAATTTAAACTTACTTTAAACTCAGGTGGTTGAGATGTAGATGTAATCACTGGTGTTGAAAATTAAACTGGAAGCAGCAGGTTGAAAGCAGCGTAAACTGGAAGCAGCAAATTGAAAGCAGCGTAAACTGGAAGCAGCAGATTGAAAGCAGCGTGGTTGAGATATAGATATAATCACTGGTGTTGAAAATTAAACTGAAAAATAAGATTAAAAAACATATTAAATAAAATTAATAGAGCAACATTATTTTAAACATTTGTAAAACTCTAGTCTGTTCGATAATAATTTAATAAAGGTTAGTGTATAATATCTTTTAGTTCAGTCGATTTAAAGTAAAACATTATCAAATATTTAACTGTAGTATTAAATATAAACATTATTTAAACATTTGTAAAGCTTTAGTCTGGATAATGATTTAATAAAGGTTAGTGTGCAATATCTTTTAATTCAATCGATTTAAAGTAATACATTATCAAATATACATTATAATTCCACAAACTAATGTTTCATAAACGTGTATTTGAATAATGTGGTAGATGATTTAAGAAATAAATTATAATCATTTACTAGAACATATAGTATGAAGTAATTTAGTAAAATTAGTTGTATGGTTGAAAATAAAAATAAAACGCAACTGTAATTAGGTTTAAGAAATAATGTCATGCAATTAATGTTAAAATATTGTTTAAAATCATAAATGAAATAAGTTGTATTCTCCAAACATTATTGGTATTATTAAAATATGTTGTTAAATGATTTAGTTAAAGAAATATCTGTAAATAAATTTTAAAAATATTAGTTCTAATTAAGAGTATAATGATTATTTTGTTAAAATATTAATTGAAAATGATGTTAGAGAATATATAAAATAGTTACTGTTCATAACTAATAATGCTAATAAATTAGGAAATCTATATCATTTACTCACCAGATTCAATATCTGCTCAGCCAATGATCAGGTTGTTCAAGTCTAGAGGTTCCGGAAAGACGTTGGGGCCGTTGGTCTCTAGCTTGAAACAACTGCAGATGCTGCGTGCTTGAAATCTCGGTCTATTTATACTCAGTAAATGACGTCAATTGAACATGTGTCCGACCGCGTGCACACGTGTTAGTCCGCGTGGTGGTCAAGATCCAAACTCAAAGTACAGATGATGAAATATTGCATCAGCAAAATTAGACTTAGAAAATTTTCTCATATACAAAGAGTTCTCTGGTAGCAGAAGACACATCAGCTGTTGTAAAAATAATCAGCTGTTATGAAAAAAAGCTATACAACAACAAGAAAAAAAAAACCTCTGGTTCATTTGTTAAACGGTCAGAACAAATTAATACTATATAAAATACAAAATATTACTATTATAATTCGAATTAATACTGTATACTGTGTAACAAGAAAAAAAAAAAAAAAAAATACACTTTAATTAAAGCATAACCTTTTTCATAGAGTTTTCGAAAATATAAATATTAATTATTATATGAATATCACATACTATATGTAGGTACTATTTAAATTCATAGAATAGTATTTTACCTTAAGATTTTTAAATACTAAATTAAATATTTAATAAAATATAGTATGATTTTTATTTTCTATATACTAAATATATATAAACCACTTAAATATGGAATCCGAACAACATGTAATGAGAAATAAAGTATCAGGCTAGCAGAAATGAGCAGCAGTCACATAATCAGTTCGCGAGACAGTCGCGACTATCTTACGGAGAGGTCGCCGGGTCATGCTGATTTGATAGTGGCACAGCGCGCGGCAACTATAACATTGATAACTCCTACCAGTCTTTGGTCTCCTAATACTTGACGACCGTTTTAACGTATTTATTCGCAACCGAAAAGGATATAAAAGGATAACGAATTAAAATAATATTACTGTAACAACGAAAAACGCGTTTGTATTTAATATAGTATAATTTAATAATCGTATATGTATTTATTATAGTATATTGTATATATATAGTATATTGGCAGCACTGAGATTTTTTTTTTGCAATTAATCGTGCGAGTTGGTAACACTGCGAAAAAACAATTCGTACATTTTATATAGTATAAAGAGAAACTGATTTTTTTTCGGATTGAATGGTTATTAACACTATATTAAATACGAATTAAAAATACATTTCATATAGTATAACGCGAGCGAAGCGAACGAAGCCACACACGTTCTTCTGCCGCTACTTACGTTAACCTCTCGGGTGTGTCACTGTGCCGCAGTGGTATCGACTTCGTCTCACAAACGAAAGGTTCTCAGATCGATCCCGGCACCGACCACCGACACTTTTTGCCACACAGCATTAAATAAATAAAATACAATTAATTTAATAAATACGCCGTGACGTCGTCAGAAGAGCGCGAAAACGGCGTGACGTCACACAACACTGACCTACGACAACGTCATCGCGGGGGGTCCACGTGCTCGTAGTAAACTTAACCTTCAAGGTCACCACGTGGCTCAGTAGTAAACAATAGTAAACTTGACCTCAAGGTCAACACGTGGTGATCAAAAGTGAGGTTAGGAAATTTGGCGGGAAATGGGCACCGCCATCTTGAAAAAGTCACGTGACCGCTCTCGACCAATCAGAGGTCGCGTGGTGATCACGTGACGTGATCACGTGACAGTCCAAAGTTCAAGGTTGCGCTTGAACTCTCATTTCTACACTACTTCTGACCTTTGGGTACTCTCTGTGAAAAAACGAAATAGACATAAATTTCAAATTTGACTCAGTTATTTAAGACTGAAAGTTTTTTATAAGTAAGTATTCATACTTTTTTTTTCTTTTTCTAAAATATCTCAAGTTTTTGCTTTATAACACAAATATTTAAATAACGTAACTTTGAAACTGTTTTTTTTTTTTTTTTAATATTTCAACCATAGTAACTTTTTTTCAATAGAGATAGTTATTAAAAATTGCACGAATGAATGAAGACTTGTCTATGTAGAATGAGTCTCTAAGGTTTGAAGTTATTAAATTTAATATTTTATGAGATAACGGTACCTATATACAACATTGTTTCCCATTTAAATAAGGGAGGCCAAAAAAGTTACGTGATCACCTTAAAATACAAAAATCGATCCAAGTAATCGATATTGACACCGAGTACCGATAAGTCGTTTTAATCAAGGTTTATACTGTACTGTTGAGGGTGGTCACAGCATACATGCTTCACTGTCAGTTTCGAAGTCTAAATGATATATCACCTAACCATTATGTCTTCATTTCCGGCGTTGTTTGTAGTTTTTCATAAGTCAGACTGACAAGATATGTTTTAATCTTAAATTCCTTCTGTTACATTTTAAAAATACCCTAAACTTGTTATAGTGTTTAGTAATAGTATTAGAGCAAAATACGATTAAAAAGAGTACAATATAGTGCAGTTAACAAATATTTAAACAATAATAATGTGTTTTTCGGGCGGAATTTTCTGCTTACATATATAGGGGCTTCCATTATATGGGGCGTATTACTACGTTATTCGAACAGGGCCTTCTACTTATCCGCAACCATTTAATTACTTTATTAAGAAAAATCCATAGTAAATTCGTTAAAAAACTATTGAAAGACCAAGAATTCAAAATTTTATAAGGTTCTACTATATGATGTGAACAATAGTCCACACGGCTGAATCGAAATAACATAGTTATATTAATTCTCTTCCCTTACAAATCATTACTCCAGATTTGTCTCTACTATATCTTTCAAGAATGCTTGTTTATCAGGCATTAGCAGATTCAGAACAATTTTAATCTGAAATAAGTACACAAGAAAAAATATATATGAAGCATTGATGTATCGGTGACATGGAGGAACTAAATTTGGTCCTTGTCCCATTTACAATGATTATTTGTGTATAATATTAATTTATTGGTAAATATAGAATATATAGGAGTGCCCTTGATTTTCAAGATTTTCTTAACTAGTTGATAATTAATGCACAAACATGAACCCATAGGAATTTAATCCGGAACTACCAATTTTCGAAAAAATTTAAAAAAGAAAAATTGATTACACTAAAAACTATAGAATATATTACATTAATTTTATGAAGCTTTTTCTCTTAAACTCGAATATGACATTAAATTGTTCATACGACAAATAACGAACTTAACTTAACCTACTTTTTTTTTGAATGTCCCACGTCCCACTTATTATCTCACCTTGTATTAATAGATAAAGTGTACCCACTAAAATACTCGCTAACTAACCTACCTAACTTAAACTAATATAATCTAAAATATAATTTAAAATAAATCCATGCAGTATTACATTGTAATAAGTTATGTAGCGTTCAAAATACTTAGTGAATTACACACTTTTGTTTCTTGTTTAATTCTTAGCCTTCATTTGCCCCTAGGTGTTCTAAAAAGCAGCAAATTTACACACTGCATATGTTTAAATTTGTACAAAGATGTTATGTTTGTATCTTAGTAATAAGATACAAACATAACATTACTAACATTGCATTGATTTATCATACAGTAGTATGATAAATCAATGCAGCTAGCCATGATGTCAATCCAAATTACAATGTTAGTAATCCACCGCGGTTGCTAGGATTGGTGTCGAGGGGGGGAGGGGAAAAGTAGTGTCCAAGATCTCCGGCTGTCTGACTGTAGACTATTTTATAGCGTTCCAGTCTTTGTTTTGTCCGTTTTGATCAATCGAAACAGCTCGCCAGGTCGTCAATTCGATTCTATTTATTTTCCAGTGTTGGTAATCCTACGCGGTGGCTAGTATTGGTAGCGAGGAGGTGGGAGGGGAGAGTAGTGTCCAGGATCCCCGGTTGTCTGACTGTAGTCTGTTTTATAGCGTTCCTGTCTTTGTTTTGTCCATTTTGATCAATCGAAACAGCTCGCCAGGTCGTCAGTTCAATTCTATTCATTTTACAGTGTTGGTAATCCTACGCGGTGGCTAGTATTGGTAGCGAGGAGGTGGGAGGGGAGAGTAGTGTCCAGGATCCCCGGCTGTCTGACTGTAGTCTGTTTTATAGCGTTCCTGTCTTTGTTTTGACCGTTTTCATCAAACGATATAGCTCACCAGGTCATCAATTCTATTCTATTTATATCACAATGTTGATGATCTACCGCGCTGGCTAGGATTGGTGGCGAGGGGGAGAGAGTAGTGTCAAGGATCCTCGGCTGTCTGACTGTAGACTGTTTTATAGCGTTCCTGTCTTTGTTTTGACCGTTTTCATCAAACGATATAGCTTACCAGGTCATCAATTCTATTCTATTTATTTCACAATGTTGATGATCTACCGCGCAGGCTAGGATTGGTGGCGAGGGGGAGAGAGTAGTGTCCAGGATCTCTGACTGTAGACTGATTTATAGTGTCCCTGTCTTTGTTTTGTCCGTTTTGATCAATCGAAACAGCTCGCCAGGTCGTCAATTCGATTCTATTTATTTTCCATCGTTGGTGATCCACCTTGGTGGCTCGGATTGGTGGCGAGGGAGCGAGAGATGAGAGTAGTGTCCAGGAACCCCCGGCTGTCTGACTGTAGACTGATTTATAGTGTTCCTGTATTTGTTTTGTCCGTTTTGATCAATCGAAACAGCTCGCCAGGTCGTCAGTTCGATTCTATTCATTTTACAATGTTGGTAATCCAACGCGGTGGCTAGTATTGGTAGCGAGTGGGTGGGAGGGGAAAGTAGTGTCTAGGATCTCCGGCTGTCTGACTGCAGACTGTTTTATAGCGTTCCTGTCTTTGTTTTGTCCGTTTTGATCAATCGATACAGCTCGCCAGGTCGTCAATTCGATTCTATTCATTTTCCATCGTTGGTAATCCACCTTGGTGGCTAGTATTGGTAGCGAGTGGGCGGGAGGGGAGAGTAGTGTCTAGGATCTCCGGCTATCTGACTGTTTACTGTTTTATAGTGTTTCTGTCTTTGTTTCGTCCGTTTTGATCAATCGATACAGGTCGCCAGGTCGTCAATTCTATTCTATTCATTTTAGAATGTTGGTGATCCACCGCGAGGGGAAGGATTGGTGGCGAGGGGAAGAGAGTAGTGTCTAGGATCCCCGACTGTCAGATTGTAGACGGTTTTATATTGTTTCTGTCCAAAAATAAATTTTTGCCGTAATGATCAATCGAAACAGCTCGCCAGGTCGTAAATGATTGTAGACTGTCAACAACGTATACATATGTCTGTTTATTGTTGTAATTTAAAGCCTAGTTCAAAAGCAGTCATTGTATTAGGTTTTAACTGGTGCTATGGTAAAGTTAGTTATTTTCTTAACTAAACTGATTAACAGTTGCTGCTGATTGATGAAATGTGATTTGTTAAACAACGCGTCACTTTCACGCCTACTTAGTGGCAACGGTTATTCTTGTCACGTAACTCAGTCCTCAGTTTGGATCAACTTTAAATAAATACTAACTAACTTAAGTAATTTAACTACTGCAATATTATGTCTGAGGTTTCTTTGCTATGGAAAGTTATTTGTGCACATGAGACTTATTATTTGGTCATTTGAAAATTAATTGAATACTGGTTAGGTTGATTAATGAGTTGAAAAATGAAAATAGTGATGTGTTAGAAGATGAAATGTTTAAACCTCTTGCAGCTGAAGCCTCTCGTAGGCACACGTTACAATTCATTCATATACACAATTTTAAATCTTTAGATACATTTGGAATACAAATCGTATACAGGATTATGTGTGGTTGTCAGGACTTACTTATGTTAAAGTGTAAACCAACAAAAGAAACTAAGTAGCAAATGTAACACCATATGACTAAAAATCTGTTTTGCTATTCCCACCATATTAATCTTGAAACGGAGAAAATAATAGTTCTTTACAAATAAGCATTATTTTTTTTCTTTTTTCAGTCTGTTTATAGTAGTACCATTTATTTGTACATAGAATAGGCAATGAATATAAATTATTATAGTATTTTGTATTATATTTGAGACGTGTTTGATCGCGATGTCCGTTTTCAAAAACATACTCTTTAAATCCATACAAAGGTTTATCGTATCTTATAAGTGAATGTTTTGTGGTAGCTGCCATACCTGGGAGATTACAAAATCATGACAATCCATCTACCAGTTTTGTTGCTCGTTTAGAACTTTCCAGGGTGTACGTACAGTTTTAAATAATTGCTGTGGACGTGAACAACATCACACCCCAGCACAACTTGCTGTGGAAAAGATCCTGTACGAGTGTAATGTTATCGCCCAATATCTCTTGTTAGTGTTTGTTATAAGTTGCTAGAAAGGCTGAACCAATAGAATATCACTCATTCTTGGTTCTAATGTTCCAGTTGACTGATTATCGCCCTGGCCGAAATTGTAATAACCAGATCCTAGCTCTGACATCATTTGTCGAAAATGGGTTTGAAAAGAAGTGGAAAACATATGCAGCTTTTATTGATTTTACAGCAGCTTATGACACACTATGGAACAAATGTTTGTTGTTTAAGTTCTACAGCCTCCATTCCAGTCTCATTCTATTGCGACTTTTGCAATCAATGCTTCGTGTCAGGCTAATAAAAGTTTATCTCGGTCGTGAAGAAAGCTCTTTTAAACCACTGAAGGATTAGACCCACAGGGGTCTGTACTTGCTCCAATTTTATTCAACGTGTATACTGCTAACATCCCAATCACAAAGTCTAGACAGTTTATACATTTGGATGATATAGCTTTAGCTTACCAACATAACAACTTCACAACTACCGAAGAAACACTTACAAGTGACCTTGCAGCCCTCGAAGAATGTTTTAGAATCTAGAAGCTGAATCCTAACCCATCAAAAACCGAAGTAGCCTGCTTCTTCGAAAACTTAACATCTTCCTAAATGGTGTAAAACTCCAACATAATGAGCACCCACAGTACCTGGAAGTAACGTTAGATCGATCGCTGACCTTTTCAAGCCTTCTTCAATAAACAGGAGCTAAAATTAAAACTAGGACAAATATATTACATCATATTACCGGAACAATTTGGGGAGCCAACGCACACGTCCTGCGTACTAGTGCTTTGTCACTGGTCTATTCAGCTGCTGAATACAGTTCTCCCGTCTGGCTAAATAGTGTTCTTACTAAAGTGGTCGATGTCCAACTTAATAGGGTCATGAGAGCTATTAGTGGCACTCTCATGTCAACTCCACTTCCTTGGCTCACCGGGGCTGTGCAATATAGCACCTCCAGAGATAAGACGTCAGGAGGCACTGCTCAAAGAATTCAATAAGATCTGGAATGCCCCGCACCTACCCATCATACAGGATCTCCCACGTCAGAACGGTCGATTAAAATCTTGAAACCCACCTTTACGTACTCCTTTCCATTTGAGCATATAAAACTTCTCACTCAATACCAGTTGGGCCGTAGCGTGGAACAGTTTTGATGGATGTAATAAGTTCCTTATTAACGATCCGTCAATACCTGTAGGTGAGAGGAACTTCCCTCGTAGAGAGTGGACACTGTTAAATTGGTTCCGAACTGGCATTGGCAGATGCAATTACTGGAAAGTGTAAATGGGGATTGACAGTAGATCAGTCATGTGATTGCGGAGAGTCTATCCAAACAATAGATCACATAGTTACAGAGTGCCCCTTGCACTCTTTTACGGAGGGATTGGTCAGCATATATAGAATCAGTGAGGAAGGTGTTAGATGGCTCGATGGATTGTACTTAGCTTTGTGACAGGAGATCACTTTACATTTTAAAATCATTGAATGTATATAATCATAACTTTTGGATATTTATCCAAATATATATCTCAGCTTTATATGTATTACAAATGGTAGCTGACAACAAACCATACTCTATATATATAGTAGGGTTTTTTTTTTATTATTTTTTTTATATAGGTTGCAATTTTTTTTAATTTACTTGCTTCAAAATGTATAGTTTTAATGCAACGTTTTTATCAATCAATATATATGTATATATATATAAAGTAGGTAAATAATGTTTGCCACACTTAGATAGACAGGGCCCAGGTGGGCTAGGGCAGGCCTAATCCTCTGTTTTTCATTTTCTGTTGTATATTCATGATGGAATGTATTGGGTTTTTTAAAAGAAAATTAAAAAAAATATGTTCTTTTATAATACTCTGTCGTCAAAAGAATGTCATTTTGTCGAACGCGAACGTCATTCCGCCCGGATACCCGAGGATATTTGCAATCTTCCATTTTTAGAAATGGCTTGATACAATTCTAAAATAAAATACAAATGATCAAATAAATCGGTTGACCAACAATAAGCTATGGTTCACTTTCCTGATCAAATGAAGACCATTGTCGCAACACTTGAAACACAATTAATTGTACAATGCCCCATTGACTAGGTATTTGGCGTTGGAAAGTAGCAAGCAGGCTGTATTAGACTGAGTTATGTCAAAGAATGTAAGGCTATTTGGTAATCAAAATTTTCGATTTTTTTCGATTTCAATGACTTTATATCAGCTATTAAACGTCTCCCAAGTAGTTCTTTCATTAAAATTATGTTTATAGTTTTAAATAAATCACCTCAAACATGCGAATTTGGCCTTTCCCAAATTTTAAAAACAGACCCTCACAGGACTGGTTTTGCTCATCAGTTATTTTAAATAAGTAATTTTACTGCAAATTAGTAAGTTAGATTTTAAATAATTATTGTTATATGTTTGCTTTTATTTTATTACGACGAGAAATACAATGTTGTGTTTGGTATCTTATGATTTTTAATATCACACAATTTACAAAATTGACTAATTTTATATACTCAACTTATGGTTGTACTTTCACCCATGTTATATTACAATCCAATCGCTACGCACACGTAGAGCGAGAAACAGCACCCGCACCCGCAGGATCGCGCTTCAACGAGTTATTGCAACTATACCCCACCCATCCCAGGAGAGGGGGAGGGGTCGAGTGTCAGTGTATGAGTAGATCATGGTCAGACGTGCAGTCAGCGCTGCGAGCGGAATTCAGTTGTCCCTAAAGCCGACTGAACCGCCTTAAGGGAGGTTTGGTAATTACTGCATAGTGTCAAATAGCTTCTTCATGTAACTTTCAATAGTTAAACAGGAAAGCAAGTATTTTTAATGTTTATTGTCTTAAATATTAAAAAATTAGTGATTGACAATTTTTCCCTTTCTTGTTAAGTAAAACAAGTATACTGTGCGAAACATTACGCGTTTTACATCAGTAATTATTTTTGACATGTTTTTATTAGGTGTTAGGTTTCTTATAAGTAATAAATGTGACGAAGAAAATTTTAAAAATCTTCATGGAGATATGGTACTTTAAGAGTTGACATTCTTAGGTTGAACTCATTAAGAAACTTTGTGATATATTTAATTACACTTTTGAGCATATAGTACACAAAGGATATAACCAACCCAGAGTAAAGTAAAACTTAAAAAAATAATGTGTGTTAGTGAGGTAGGTTTTTGCTAATACTAGCGACAGTTGTGGTGTCCTATAACTAAATTCCAGGAGCGCTCAAATGGGCGCCTGGATGAACACTCATAAAATCAATTATGTATTTTCCACCATACACACATGTTTAATTAGTTAATTTTGCAATATTTATTTATCTTTGTTGTTTATTATATACATTATCATTATAGTTTCATAATAAGTAAACTTTTTTAGCCCCTTGTGAAGCATTAGGTGTGAATAAATAAATAAGTAAAAAAATGCGATTGTCTGCAATAAGTTTACAAAGTTGGGTATTTTACGATACTTAGGCTACACTAAATAACGTTTAGAGATATCGTTCATAGACTATCACTACGTAGTGGTTCATTAAATGTACAAAATAATTCACTTCTAGTTGACGCCTGTTGATTGGTTTTGTTGCGTTATTGACGTCACATGCTTGGAATATCACTTGTATCCCATAATTCTAAGAGGAATAAAATAATACATTTATATTCAATATGTTTAGCTTCAAAATATCAACATTCTCAGTTCGATCCCAATGAAAGTTAAATACATTTTGAAAAGGATCAGCAATGGTCAAAGACTGTGCATTTGCCAATGCAATACTATATTTTAAAACTCTCTATGGAATCAATCCTTAGTTTAAACATAGTCTACATTCGACTCACTTATCAAACTCATTCGATGCCTCTGTTATGGATTACTTTTAATCTGTCACTATTTCATATGTTAGGGCACAATAATGCTGCGTATAAGTCTTTGAATAACATTTTGACTCCATTTTTAACTTAATCTTGGATTACAAAATAAGCTCTTCCTATTAAGTGGTATATAATGAACATAATTTAGAATATTTAAATTGTCTTTCCTTCAAAAGATCTGTGGGGTGTTCCAGTAGGTATACATTTTAGAAAGTCTTGCCATGTAGTATGGTTTCATTAATATGTTTTAATTTAAGCTACATAGAGCTATTCAAGCAATTTCGAAGACATTGGTATGAAGGAAATTGGTCGATATAATGTGTATGTCTCTTCGTGTCCCTATATTTTTATAAAATGTGTTTTAGCTGTAAATAACGATAAAAAATGACAAGATATTCATCTAAATTGTATTGATGTTATCTGATTCTTAGGGTTTGTTGTTAATTTGTTTATTATTCAAGTGTAGTATCTCAGAAATGATAATTTCTGGGGTTAAGTGTTCTGGACGGCATATAAAAAATAAAATATCCAGTGGACCGCTGTCTGAGTAGCCTACATACGACTTGCAGATAGGGTCACCTTCAGTTGTCATGACTTATATAAAGGATCGACGCCATCTGTTTAACGGACTGTAAGTCTTACAACACGGGGAGGGGGGCTAAGGGGGTCGGCCATCTTGCAACCATTCCCTTTACGACCAATGTAAAATAGTTAACCTATTTACATGTCTTATATAGTAAATACAAAAGTATGGAAGCAACGTTACAACTGCTAATAAAATGATATGAAAGTATCAGTACTCCAACAGCAACTGTTGCAAAAACGGTTTATAAAAACGTTAAAAGAATGGAACGTGTAACAAAATTGTTAATAATTTATTCTCACCGATTTTTTAAACTAAATAAACATACGTTGTTTTAATTTAGGAATTTTAAAGAAGGGGTCATGTTTTATCAGAGAAAATGAAATATTAGGAGTTGTCTCTAACACTGTAAGAGTGTCTTCCAAACCACCATAAGTGACCGGAGGGCGTGCAAAAATTGAATCTCCCATCCAAGGAACAGCCACGCTCGATGTTGCTTGACGTTGTTATTTTGCGATAACGTTAAGGCTACTGGAAATTTATTGAGTGGAAAAAAACGTACGGATTACGTGTAGTTATACGTGGCAGAGGGTGAAATTTTCTATTGAAAACTTTTAATAATGTCGGTATTAAAAATAGAAAAACCTGTTAATAATTTATTTTAACTACACTTTAAAAAAAATTGAAAAATGCTATTACTGAATAAACTTGTTTGATAGTCAATGAATTTATCACATATTGATCATCAGAGAGTTATTGATGAAAATACATAAATCAATTTAAAACTAGTGCCAAAGTTAAATCGCATCATAAACTTTGTATTCACCCTGCAAGTGAAATTAATCAATATATTGAACATATTTAACACCTTTTAATCTAAAAGTTACTTTGACGGAGACAAGAGTCCTTTAATGGTTGTCACCAACAGAGCTCCCTCCCCCCCCACTCAGCGTGAAAAGGTTATTTACGCTTGGACGCCCCGGGGGTGTTCTCTTCATACGGGAACATTTCGATAACTTCAAAAATTAGAATTAACGTCCATACAAGATAAAAATGGATGGCTACAAAGCATGGTTTCTCCGATTCTAAAAAATGTCGATAATGATATATTTTACAAAATGTTTTCATACATATAAATGGCATTTACTCTCTAAAAAATATTCTGAAACTTGGAACATTTTCTGTAACCGGAAATATATAGTTTTTAGGTTAAATGGTAGAGAGGACTCTATAAGCCTCTGTTTCTTCCTTCTCTGTGCTCTAACCAAAATGGCCCGATATTGATGGCCTCGCCATTCACCCACACACGTACAGTACAGAGTAACAGCATTGATTTAAGTAACGTGTATCAAACCTCTGTTCATTTCTTCTCTGCGCCTTGTGTGTATATTTGGTGGCTGTGAGAACTATACTTTATTTGATGAATCTGCCGTCTTGACATGAGCGCCCTTTGTGGCATTTGAGTGAAGCTCTTAAGCGTGGCGCCAACATGGTTTGACGTACGTCCGATAGTAATTACTGATGAGGCACAAGGAAATCCACTTGAGGAGGAATTTTAGATTAGTTCAGAAATACAATAGGACAATCTGTATACAATGCAATAAGAAAAAGCTATGAGCAATCGGAAACAAAAATGTAAAGGAAAAAAAAAAAGAAAGTCTAAGATCAAAACAAACTTACCTACACTCAAATACACTACATCGATCAAGTAGGTTATAAAACAGGTGCATTTAAAGAACTGAAACGTGGCAACAATAAAATACGCAAAGGCGTTGCTAAGGTTGCGGCTGACTTACATCGTCACGCCACTGATTGTAGCATTCCCAAATTCCTCACAGTTACAACGTTTGCTGTAAGAGCGCTCTGAAGTCAGGTAGGGAAATTAAATAAATAAACAATGGCATTGTGTTACATATTCTCTCATGAGTCTTTCTGTGGTATATGTAAATTAATAGTTCTCTGATTATGTATTTATATCCCGTTGTTCTATATTAGGAATTGTAATTTTCGTTTATTTGAAACAACAGCCCTATTAATCATGACAAAAGACCCCACAAAGGGAACGGCCAGAACTAATCAATACATTCACAAGCAAACCAAGTAACTCCGCAGATTTTGTGATCGTTAAGAAATTTTCTTGATAAGATTTACTGAGTTAACTATATTTTACCACGCACCTTCGCGTTTTTGAATTTCTTTGCCTGAAATAAGTATATTTATACATCATCAATGTACTGAAAAAAACTCAAGACATTGTTTGGTTTTGTAATGGTTTATCTTTTTATTTTATTTATATGCTTCATAGCATGAATTTGTCCTAATAACAATATATAAATAATTTAATAATTCATTTTTAATACATTTTCTCACATATATAGTCTTACATTTATATTGTTAAGTCAATCAAGCATCTATATATTTAATTTCGCAAGGCGAATCGGTTACGTCAAAATTCCAAGCGCTACACTCCGCTTCATTTTAAAGCTCTGATATTTTAAAGCTGGAAAAATAAAAGTATTGCAATTCGCCTTTAGGGCTCCGCCCCATTAGCCCTCAAAGTTCCCTTGTTAATCTTATGCGATGAAGGTTTGTAACTTTTGTTTTGATTTATTGAGTCCAGCTGTCAAAAAGACAAATTAAATATGCCAGCTGTTAATGTTTTATACCCTAATTAACAAGGCACAAGGCCAAACATTTAAGAAGCTGGTATTTACCTGAACGAACCAGTGTTTACACATGGGCAACTTTGAATTTAGAAGAATAAAATCCCCAGACGAAATTAAATTGTTTATTGAAAATACAGTGACCGAAACAACGAAATAAAAATGTACTGTATAGAGAAATTTTAACACAACAATAATACCTGATTAATATATGATATGATATATGATAGTTTTACCAAGCTATAAATAGGTAAATATTGTAAATTAAATATTCAACAGAAAATTTTAATTTTATATAGGGTCTTTTGTCCCAACAAGCCGTTGGTCTTAATAGAAATTTATATTGCCAATGAGTTATAGAGAAATACAAAACCAACACAAACATGCAACGAAAATAACTATACCTGAGTAAAATTATATACAACGCTTAATAACTATTGGTTGGTGATTTGTTCCTATTTTTAGTTTTATTCTGGATGCAATATATAAACAATCGACACAGAATAAATATACAACATACTTATAACAATCAACTTAGAAATTCTCACTATAACAGTAACATTGACAATAATACATAATGTATAAAAGCAATATTGTACACATTTATAATAGATAAAATAAATATAAATATTCTGCAAACATGTGTTATCAACGGTATACAGACAATTATCGTATCTGCTATAAAAAATAAAACTTATTTGTAACATTCCAAATAGACATTAATTATAAGACCATCATTACTAAGACTAACCAACAGCGATTAAATAGTATAATTGAATCCTTTCTTTACCAACGTTGAATTTGTTGTAATTTTAATGTCGTTTTGTTACTAATAACGATCTGCAATTAATTAAATATCGTGTTTAGTAAAGAGAAACAAATTTTAGAAAATTTCTCTATTTTTGTTCAAATATATTACTGTAAGCCTACTAATTATGATACAGTCTATAAATAGCTGTAATATTGGTATATATTATTACTTATAGGTGAAAAAGAAGAAATACTGTAAAATTCAAAAAAACTATAAATTACGCTGAGTTTTCGTATTTTTAATACTTTTATCACAAAGTGTTAATTGTTCATTACTAACCCAAATGCATTATTTCTGTGATTAACTCTAAATCAATTTAATAGTTAATTTAACTGTTGCAACCAAAGTTTTCGCCGTAGCTTCTCTCACGTACATAACACATTTTGTATTATTTTTATTTGTGTAAATAAATAATTTATTCGCCACTATTCATTTCGTCAAAGGATATGTTGCACTCTATTTCATTACTAATTTTAAAATTAAAAATAAATAATTTAATTAAATTTAAATTATCTTAACTATATAAGTATCATATTTATAAATCATCTTTAGAAATAACGATTTTTTGTGAAAGAAAATGTTTTTTGAACTTACTCTGGAGTCCTCTCTTGAACATAAAACAGTCCTCTCTTGCAAATACAAAGAGGGGTGTGAACTGAGATTTTACACATGATTTAAAAATGTTAAACTGCGCTGCCCAATATTTTTAATTTACATCAATTTTTTACTTTCTGCCACATGAGTTAGCATAGAGAAAGTATTGTGATCGTAGAAAAAAGTTGTTTTACAATTTTGTCTAAAAATCCAATTTAGAGCCCCCTGAACCCAAGAAAATGGTTTTTTGAACAAAAATGTTGGTGTTGTCCGTGTGTGTGTGCACTTCGCTGAAGTACAAACTGATGAATCGATTTTTATAAAATTTGGTATGTACGTGTATTTAGCCAATATCTATAGACAGTTTCTAATGTTTTTACATTTTAGTTTTCTTTTTATTTTAATAGGAAAAACATACCAAAATGGAATATTCTCCAAAACGGCTCTAAAAATTTTTATTACATTTTTAAGAAAGATGTGAATTACAACTTAAAATATTTCAGTAAAAACCGCGTGTCCCTAACTTTAAGTTTTTGAGTTATAACATTTTTTTGTGCGGGTAAAAACATTAAAAATGTAAATTTGTCAAGCTTTATTCTATCGATTTTGATTAAATTTCCAGTAAAGATGCAAATTACAACTAAAACTATTTTTTTAATTTGGTTTTATTTATTAATTACCACCGCACTAAATTGAGGCTGGAGGCCGAAGGCCGGGAGCCATAATACAACAAGTTGTTGAAAGTTATGTTGTTAAAATCTGGCTGTGATTAATTGAACAGCTGTGTTGAAGAATATTCTTTTCATACTTTTATTTAAATAAAATAAGTGTTTCATCTGTACATTCCTTAGGCATGTAATTAATTAAACATCCTGTTTTTATAAACAATATGACGTAACAATGTTTGTGCCATTTACCTGGTACCATTTAATTCATTTAAATTTACATGTAAATTTAATTAAATATATGTACATCAAACAGCTTATTACATTTAAGATAATAGTTTTTTGTATAAATAACTAGGGAACGCCCCTGCACGCTTCGCGTGTTAACCCCACAGGTCACTATGCTCGTGCCACCTCCCTCTTGTAATTTTGTACTTTTCCTTCGCATTCCACGCTTACATTGTTCAACAACAGCCTCTGATGTCAACCTGCATGTCATACGCTCTGATTGGCTGGTATCAGGATATTTATTATATACACAACTTCAGCACTTTGAGAGAACATATTTTGAAATACTTTTTTAGTAAGCCTCTAGAGAAATGTTTTACAAAGCATTCACAGTGCAAACAAGTGTTTCATGGTGTAAGGCCTTGTGGTTTTTTTTAGAAACTATGATCAATCCAAAAAAGTCGTAGTGATAGATTATGCTCTCGGTCCCAACTATTATTAATTTCGGCATAACATGTTACACATAAATTAACATTAGGGAAAGTGATTAAACTAACATTTTCAGTCATAGAAGGTGTTAACTACAAGTGAGTTAACTACTTCAGTCATACAAAGCCTACAAGCGGGTTAACTACTTCAGTCATAGAAAGCCTACAAGCGGGTTAACTACTTCGGTCATACAAAGCCTACAAGCGAGTTAACTACTTCAGTCATAGAAAGCCTACAAGCGGTTTAACTAGTTCAATCATAGAAAGCCTACAAGCGGGTTAACTACTTCAGTCATAGAAAGCCTACAAGCGGTTTAACTAGTTCAATCATAGAAAGCCTACAAGCGGGTTAACTACTTCAGTCATTGAAGGCCTACAAGCGAGCTAATTCCTTCAGTCATAGAAAGCCTACAAGCGGGTTAACTACTTCAGTCATAGAAGGCCTACAAGCGAGTTAACTACTTCAGTCATAGAAGGCCTACAAGCGAGTTAACTCCTTCAGTCATAGAAAGCCTACAAGCGGGTTAACTACTTCAGTCATAGAAGGCCTACAAGCGGGTTAACTACTTCAGTCATAGAAGGCCTACAAGTGAGTTAACTCCTTCAGTCATAAAAGGCCTACAAGCGGGTTAACTACTTCAGTCATAGAAGGCCTACAAGCGGGTTAACTCCTTCAGTCATAAAAGGCCTACAAGCGGGTTAACTACTTCAGTCATAGAAGGCCTACAAGCGAGTTAACTCCTTCAGTCATAAAAGGCCTACAAGCGGGTTAACTACTTCAGTCATAGAAAGCCTACAAGCGGGTTAACTACTTCAGTCATAAAAGGCCTACAAGCGGGTTAACTACTTCAGTCATAGAAGGCCTACAAGCGAGTTAACTCCTTCAGCCATAGAAAGCCTACAAGCGGGTTAACTACTTCAGTCATAAAAGGCCTACAAGCGGGTTATCTACTTCAGTCATAAAAGGCCTACAAGCGGGTTAACTACTTCAGTCATTGAAGGCCTACAAGCGGGTTAACTACTTCAGTC
Organism: Stictocephala bisonia; assembly: GCA_035578905.1. NCBI lineage: Eukaryota > Metazoa > Arthropoda > Insecta > Hemiptera > Membracidae > Stictocephala > Stictocephala bisonia. The sequence goes on along the minus strand of JAQJVL010001609.1, from coordinate 99,278 downwards.
ATATAATGCCTACAAGTAGGTTAACTACTTCAATCATAGAAGGCCTACAAGCGAGTTAACTCCTTCAGTCATAGAAAGCCTACAAGCGGGTTAACTACTTCAGTCATAAAAGGCCTACAAGCGGGTTAACTACTTCAGTCATAAAAGGCCTACAAGCGAGTTAATTACTTCAGTCATAGAAGGCCTACAAGCGAGTTAATTACTTCAGTCATAGAAGGCCTACAAGCGAGTTAATTACTTCAGTCATAGAAGGCCTACAAGCGAGTTAACTACTTCAGTCATAGAAGGCCTACAAGTAGGTTAACAACTTCAGTCATAGAAGGCCTACAAGTAGATTAACTACTTCAGTCATAGAAGGCCTACAAGCGAGTTAACTACTTCAGTCATAGAAGGCCTACAAGTAGATTAACTACTTCAGTCATAGAAGGCCTACAAGCGAGTTAACTACTTCAGTCATAGAAGGCCTACAAGCGAGTTAACTACTTCAGTCATAGAAGGCCTACAAGCGAGTTAACTACTTCAGTCATAGAAGGCCTACAAGCGAGTTAACTACTTCAGTCATAGAAGGCCTACAAGCGAGTTAACTACTTCAGTCATAGAAGGCCTACAAGCGAGTTAACTACTTCAGTCATAGAAGGCCTACAAGCGAGTTAATTACTTCAGTCATAGAAGGCCTACAAGCGAGTTAACTACTTCAGTCATAGAAGGCCTACAAGCGAGTTAACTACTTCAGTCATAGAAGGCCTACAAGCGAGTTAACTACTTCAGTCATAGAAGGCCTACAAGCGAGTTAATTTCTTCAGTCATAGAAGGCCTACAAGCGAGTTAACTACTTCAGTCATAGAAGGCCTACAAGCGAGTTAACTACTTCAGTCATAGAAGGCCTACAAGCGAGTTAACTACTGAGATTAATTAGAAGGTGGTGTAATTTTTATGAATACTATTAAACTATATTTCTATTGAGAATTTTTATTTCCCTTTAGTTTGTTATGATACTTACTTGGGCTTTCTATTTGTTTTTATACTTTACTTTCTTTCTTTTCTGAACAACATAAAATACTAAATTGACTTCTCTCCACTTCCCTAAATTTTAGCAAATGTCTCTTGTCGACTTCGTCCTCCAACAGACCAAGCAGTGCATGATGTCATCGTGCGATCCACTAACGGAGGCCGGATTCCACGTGTAGCCCTGGCGTGGTGTGAGGGAACGGCTGCGCGGCGACTTGGCGCGGAATGTCAAGGTCAAGCAAGCGAATGCAGTCTAGACTGGAACTCGCGGACTGCATCGCATCGCCTACCACACAAAACTGGCAACAATGAACTATTGAAACACGGTCTTCCAACTACAGTAAAGGAACAACGCCTACCACACACAGCACAAATGGCAACAATGAACTAGTGAAACACGGTCTTCCAACTACAGTAAAGGAACAACGCCTACCACACACAGCACAACTGACAACAATGAACTAGTGAAACACGGTCTACCAGCTATAATAAAGGAACAACACCTACCACATACAGCACAACTAGCAACAATGAACTAGTGAAACACGGTCTTCCAGCTATAATAAAGGAACAACATCTACCACACACAGCACAACTGACAACAATGGACTAGTGAAACACGGTCTTCCAGCTACAATAAAGAAACAACGCCTACCACACACAGCACAACTAGCAACAATGAACTAGTGAAACACGGTCTTCCATCTACAATAAAGGAACAACGCCTTTATGTATGAAATAATTTCTATAATATTTAGATACATTTTCAGTAATATGTAGGTAATAAAATGGGCAACATATTGGCAAATTTGTTCATAATAGTGTACAGCTGATTGTTGCAGTCCATTGCTTCAGGTATGGCCTAGCAGATTTTAAACTCATACTGCTTCACACGCACGAAGGTACGGCTGAAGGGCTGATTACCTCTCTTTACCGTCAACCCTAATTATTATGAAACGACTGGACATTCCACTACACGCACGAAGGTCCGGCTGTTTATCTCTCTTTACGTCAACCCTAATTATGAAACGACTGGACGTTCCACTACACGCACGAAGGTCCGGCTGTTTATCTCTCTTTACCGTCAACCCTATTTATGGTAACAGGTCAACCTAAATAAAAACAGGTGTTGTTGACTGTGGAAAATTTTCGGTTGTAAACAATGTTACTTTCGGTAGTAGACAGCTGTTGAAAATATGATGTTTCGCAGGTTGTAAACACATAACGAAAACAGCTGAACTCATAGTAGTGTAGTGAAAAATCAATTTTTGTATAAACATAAAAAGTTATACTTTGTAGTTTAATATTGCATTCCTTTCGTGTTTGGACTAATTTTCTTCTAAGTTTCAGTAGATTATGAGATTAGATTATCAGTAGATTATGATACAAAAAATCTCATTTGAAAAACACAAAGTTGCCAATGTGTAGTGGAACATCCACTCGCTGCTAATTATAGGCGACACCCCTACCGTCTCGCGTGTGAAGTTTTTAGTATTTTTAGTTTTTTTAGTAGAAGGGAATGGACTGTCAAGTTTTGTGAATTGTTATTGTTAAAACAAGTTGAACATTTGATAAAGCATGATTTTAACCCTAAAAACACTGTAACGTAAATTTAAATTACATACTTAAAGCTCAAGATACTAACATTGATGAAAAAAATTTGTATTATTGCTAAAATAAATCATCCATCAACTTGTATTCCAGGAGTAGAATTTAATAGACAACTTAAAACGAACACCCTTATCGCAAGTAAATGAGGGTAGAATTAATTGCGTCGCTAATTGTCCCTTACTTTTGAGGTGATAGACAATATAATCACTCTGTCATTGCACTATAGTGGCATTGTGTTCAAGATAAGGAAAGTGCAGGTATCGACCTGTTTGAGTGATAGCCGCCGCGAGCCTTTGACAAGCCGATCAGTCTTGTGGCCCATTAGTTAGGTCAACGGACTGTGGCCCTTCACCTTCAAAGGGTAGGAGATCAATGGTGAGGCCAAGTCACCCCACGACAATATTTGACTTATAAAACCAATTAAATTTCACACGGAGCCGTTATATAATTCAGCTAAAAAATTTTACAAATTTAAGTCCCGTCTGTAAAAACAAGTCCCTGTAAGATAAAACAAGTTGAACAGTATATTTTTAACAATAACTGTTTAAAAAGCTTAAAGATCTAAGAACCAATAACTGATACATTGATATTTTTATCAAATAAAAGAGATTTCCTGGCCGAAGAATTCAGTTATTACTAGTAAAAAATAATAGACGATTTGTACAAACAACATATGTTGTTTGTTTTAACCCAAGGAATGACCTTCAAGAGATTGGCTGCCTACTTACGTGACGCCCTGTAAATGTACTACAAGTTTTACTATGGAACAAGAGATTTGTTCACCAAAGTTATGAGAAAAATATTTTCGAACAAATTTTTTCGACAGCACGAATTTACTAATTTACGAACGTCCTACAGACTGAGTATTCGATACACATGACTTTGTCAAGATACAACCTGCCTCAAGAACAAATTCCCATAAAAGAAAGTGTATTAAAGATTCGCTTCAGTAATAATTACACCGAGCGACTTGACAGCTCGGCGTTGCAAGTTTCTCAGTTTCGTACTCAAATATCCGGCACTGAACTAATTGGTAATAAAACTTCATCGCCCGAGCTGAAAAGTTGTTTCTTTGTAGAAAACTTGTTACTTTGTAACTGATGGGTTCGACGAAGTAATACAAAACTCCGAGTAACATTATTAACTAAATTGGAACTTTAATTAATTTTACTGAATTTAGAAAAATGAAACTTTTAAAATCCTTGATAGGGATGTGCTATTTTCAATAATATCCTCCAATAACGTTTAAGGAATTCCACGGTGAAATGCATGTATGTATGCGTGTGTTGATTGGACCATGGAATGGCAAAATAAATACCGGTACTGATTTAACAATTTTTCCCAAACCGCAAAGTCACCGGTGGGAAGTCGACAGCCCTATAGATAGTACACATGGAGTTTTAACGTAACCGGGCCAAAACTTGCTTTTCTATTTTAACCGTACGGTTCGTTTTTAATGTTATAATGAGTTATATTGAACAAATCTAGTATACCATGGTCTACTGGAGTAGGTCTTTACCTTTCAAACGACACTTTAAGTGTTACAATACGGTTGTTATTTTGAAACCATTCGTTGAAATAGAAACCCGTGTTTTTACGTTTCACAAACCGGCAAGTCGCCGTTGCGAAGTCGACAGCCCTACAGTAGACAAGTATACACCGACGGGCCAAAACACGCTGTTCTATTTAAACTGTACGGTTTGTGTTTGTCATTATTATGAGTTATATTGAACACTGTGTGATTATTTAAAGTCCAATCTAGTGGTCCATAAATTAATATTACGACTTTGGCATATAAAATGATCAAGAATCGCCATAAATCAGTTCCTAATAGTAATTATATCCTTATGACTTGAAGTGTCATTTGATAGATGAAAACCCATTTTAGTGGAACATAAGTTGGTTTTTGTAAATGATTGCGTACTTTTATACTTCTTTCATAGTTAAATATGTAGAACTCAAATAGTCAATAGTGTAGCTGACTATTGAATTTCATAGTTAAATAGTGAAGTTAAACATTCTTGACTATTTAACATTTTAAAAACTCATAACATCAGCTTATAATCCACTAGAATGGAATTTTAATAGTCAGTCATACAGGGTTCACTATACATCATTATAATAATATTCACGAACCATAAGTTGAAATAGAAGATCACGTGTTGAACCCGTTGACTACTGGGCCTGTCGACTTCCCAGCGGCAGCCCACTCACTAATCACCGCTGGTAAGTCGACAGCTCTATATACAGTAGACATACACCATTACCACTGGCAAACCAAAACATGCTGTTCTATTTCAACTATATAGTTCATGTTTATTGTTATAATGAGTATGTTATAATTTAAGATCTAATCTAGTGGACCATAAGTTGATATTATGTGTTTTTAAATTACATAAGTTATATATCGACATGAATTATAATAAAGTTTTATTTATTTAACTTAAGAAAAATTAAAAGAATAAATAAATGTTTTTAAAAAAATTAACTTTTTTCCACTAGAAGAGTTTTCACCTATCTAATTACACTTAAAACTGTTGAAATAGAAACTCATGTTTTTGGCGTTTTTCGTAGAGTTATATGGCCCTCATAAACGAGGGTTAAGTTTCAGTTGGGTAAATTACGTTATGTGCCCTCTCTATAGGCTTGTCAATTAGCTGAAAATCAGACCAGCACTACGTGGTTCGGATTACACGTAAAGCTGTAGGTCCCTTAGTTGCCCTGGCTGTTGGGCTATTAATAAATTGCCCTTTCTGAGGAACAGTTGAACTCAATTAGTAACCAGACTACACTCATTCACACTCATCCTACACTCATATAATCATATTTGCCTTAAAATACCAACAACGTTGTGTCGGCGTCTCATATGTAAGAATGTAAGAATATGAGACAATATTCACAAGGCTGTACGCATTGTGCCAATATCGGGCTTTAAAAACAACTCGTGATATGCCCTGTACAACATTATTTATAGTCATGAGTGCCGTAATGTCAACTCATGGTTATTAGAGAGGGCCTTTAAACAAACAGTGTTAATTAATAATAATAAACACGAAATACAGTCAGAACTAGTGGGGCAGTGATGTAACCCAGCTACTTAGGGACCAAGGTGTTGAGGAGATTGTAGGCGATAGGTTCTATGCTCAAGCCGCTCAATGGTTGCCATCAACGTGGACACTACTGCAGAAGTCTGAGATGTCCGTGTTGGCTGGTAGTCAGTGTCCGAATTAGGGATGTGCCAACCAGCTACTTTTGCTTAACTGATGTAACAGTTCAATTTGCCAGCGCGCATCAGTTTAATTTAACTGCTGCAAAGTAACAGGAAGTGGTCTTCCGGAATTCTGATGCTCTTGAAACTAACCGCATCAGTTGTGTTGTCTGATACAAATAGACGCAGATAAGGTGAGCGGGATGTATGGAATGTCCATTTCTTGTTGCATCAGGTGGTCTCGCGCATCAGTTTATTTTCGCATCAGTTAAATTTTATCAACTGATGCAAAACAACTGATGCGGTTACTTTTGGCCATCCCTAGTCCGAATGTTGTGTAGGGAAGAGTAGTGAATATAAGGCTTGCAAAATAGCTGAAAATTGAATCAATACTACGTGGTTTAGATTCCACGTAAAGATTTGGGTGTCTTAGTTGGCCTGGACATTGAGCTATTAATAAATACTTCTTTCTGAAGAACAGTCGACCTTAGTTAGTAACAATGACTACACTCATTCTGTTACACTTATCTCACTATTCGCCCATATCCCTACGATTGTCGTCTTACTAATGATTAATGAATAACACAATTAAAATAGAACAGAATGTTTTAGCCCACGGATGGTAATATTGTGTTGCTATTATTGAGACTATCAGCTTTCCATAGGTGGCTTGGCAGTTTGACAACGGCCACGTTAACTTTAGAAAATATAACATTGGTTTTACAGATGATATGCCGTTGACTACTCCAATCCCCCCCCCCTTAATAGCAATTTTCCGTGATCCTGAGATGATACAAAAATAACTACAGTGCTTGCAAAACGTTTAAGGATACCCTCAATAAAGTGATTTTGTTTTCATGTCCCTACATTTGTCTCGCATTTAAAGTGTTTGTTCTATTCAACATAAAAACAAAGGTTTTTGGTGAACATTTCAATATTATTTTATGAACACTTTTTGCTATAAGTGAAATTATAAGATTTTAATTTCTTTGAGGAAAATCTTGTATTCATAAAAAAATTCCTGACAAACTACACGTAACTTTAATTTTATTTTTGGTTTGCTTGTTCAGTATAAAGTACTACTAAACATAACAATTGCCGTAAAAACGTTGAAAAACTATCTAATCATTTTGCCATCACTTAAGTGTAATTTATTTGTCGCAAATTGTCAATGTTATAACAACGACAACATGAAGCAGAGTAGTATGGTAGGATGCGTGCGCAGTCGTCCATCCTCCACTCGCTCCGGCAAACACAGCTGGGCAGTCAGAAATCGTCTGCCATGCTTCCTTCACGATATGTAACAAGTGAATGTTGATCGTTTCAAATACTGATAATTTGCGACTGATAAATTACGCTTAAGTGGTGGCAAAATGATAAAATAATTTTTGTCAACGTTTATACAGTTATTGTTGTGTTTAGTACATTATACTGAACAAGCAAACAAAAAATATAATCAACGTGCAGTTTCTGATGAAGATTTGTTTTGTTTACGAAAACGGGGGTTTCCTCAAAAAATTAAAAAGCTTATAATTGCAATCCTAGCAAAATGTTTTCATAATATAGTATTGAAATTGTCACCACAAACCTTTGTTTCTATCGTGAATAGAACAAACACTTTAAGTGCGAGATATATCAACAACTTTAGGGACATAAAAACAAAATTACCTTATTGAGGGTGTCCCTAAACCTTTAGCAAGCACTGTACTGGTAATACATTCTTGGACGGAACGGGAACGCCGTTGCATATCTCAAGACGTGATCTTGGCCCACCTCTGTATTGCGGGCTTTGCCGCACTAAATATGTCACGGCGCTACAACTGCAAGTGTATGCTTCAGAGCACTTTTGATGCCTGTTGATTTATCAACTGACACAAAATCACAGGAATTACCATTTTAGTCCAAACTAGATTCGTATCTTACTTTTTAACCCACTATTTATAAGCCAATTTTACTGCAAATAAGGAGGTTTTGCGTTTAACTAATTCTGATATTCCAAAAGGTTAAAATAATTACAATAACACTTTCTAATCATAATAAAAATTCCAGGAATTACGCATAGTACAAAAATCTATCTTCTCAAAATGTAGTTGAAATTCGAATTTTCTAAGCTAAATCGGTTTTTGGTAAAAGATTTTAAGTGGAACCTTGGTTCAAAAGTACTAAAAATAAGTGTTGTTTTGTCTTCAAAGCATAATAAAAAAAGTTAACTAAAATAAAAAAAGTAACTTATATGATGAGACGCAGGATTAAACGACCTAAATAGATTGAATCAAATTACATTTATACTAGAGGTTCAAACTCGAGAAAACTGCATTTTAACTGACAGTAATCAGCGTTGAGTACATTCCTTTATATAATTATTTTAATATATTAAACATTATGATAAACAATTTACAATAAATTTTATCTGCAAAAGGAATAGAAAGAATGGGTTTATGTCATCGGGATTGTTATTTGTATTTATTTAAGTTCAAATAATTTTTCATTTTCCAAATACGTCTTCATTACTTCACATAAACATTGAATGGCGTTGCTGTTTGTTACACATCCAACACAATTCAATTTAAATCTTAGCCAATTTATTGTTATTGTGTATTTTTAAAACGTTTACTGTTTTATTATTTATTCATTACTAAACCAATCTTAGGATATAGCATACTTATTTCCAAGGTTTACTTACAATAACTATTATTTCGTAAAATATAGCCACAGCAGAGAGTAAGATCTAAGAGAAACGAAGTATTTTATTATTAATGACTAAAATTACTGTACTCCACAGGTAAAAAAACATAAATAATAAATAGTAATCTTGATTGTTTTCACGTGAAATACGAAATGTTTTAGATATACCATATGAAAAAGATACAATTTCTCTCTATATATGAGTACTGAAGATAAGTGACTGTGGATTAACGAATATGATAGTAAAGTACTGTATCAATACAATATTTGTAATTGCATGATGTCTTTAATTGTTTCAAGAGAAAACATCAAGCAAAAATACATTAACAAATTTTATACAGGGTGTTTCTTTTAAAACCGAACCCTATTTACAAGTACAGAAAATGAAGGTTTAAGATAATCACAAGTTCATAGGTTGGCAGCACTGGTTCTTCTTCCTCCTCGGCTATCAGCTGATTTACATTGTGGCATTGTTGTTCACTTTATTTGCGTTTCGTGCAATGTCATAAGTTGAGGTTAGAAACATAGTTTTGAGCAATCTTGAAAAAATGTGTCCAGAAATGTACTAAAAAGGGCCAAACGTTGTATAAATGCTAATGCAGGTTTATTTGAACACCAAACCTAAACAAAAATAACATTAAAAGCATGTAAATAGTAGTAATAAATGTTAACAATAATAAAATGTGTTATAAATGCATGTTTTGTTTGTCATTTTTATTTAAAATCATGGGTTGCGTTTTAAAAGAAAAACTGTAGTTTACAATCCATTCGATGTTGTTTTAGTATATAAATCCAATAATTGTACATATTACAATAAAAAAGATTTCTAACAACTGTGTCAACATGGGAAATAATTTAGTTGAAGCTAGAAATGACTAATTACCTCATTTAACAGTTGACTCGTCAGGAGTTTGTACGTCAAAGCAGAGCCTGGTGTGTTAGTATCTACGTGCATGTACACACGTTGTGACCCAAAATAATTGGATTGAAACCGAGCCCTTGCACATAGAGTTGTGCACTAACTGAGTTAGCTCCGACTGCATGACTTCGGCATGGATAAGGAAATCTCTTCTTTGCTACAATATTCAATGTAGAAAAAGTGTAATTTATTTTATAGTACCATTTTACTAACCGACAGCACTTGCTTCGCTGCAGGTTGGTTCTCTACACTTGCTCACCCTTCCCTCCGTGGTTCTTTCTAAACCATCACATCAATATAAAAACCCACCCTGCTGCCATTCTCCAGGATAACAAAGTTTTATAGTCTAGAAAACAACATACGTCTACTTTAGGGGGATGCAAAATAGTACCAGAGTTAGTAGAAATTACAAACATTTCACAATGAAAACCAAATTAGCCAATAGTTTTTTGTTACATTTGATATAAATTATTAATTTGCTGACAATATTATTTTAATGAAAAAATATTATAATAATAATAAAGAAACGTTGATGGCTATTTATACCCTTAGGAATGGAATTTCGAAAATTCTTTCTTAATGGGTCTCTATTATGCAAAAGTTCATCAAAATTACTTCCCTCCAAATTTCATAAAAATCTATTCACTGGTTCTGGAGATTTCATAATGAGAGAGTACATAGTTTTTGGGTTTTATATATTAAGATTATATATTGTCGACTTGAAAAACACCCAAGATGTCGTACAAACAACGCTCATTTACAATTAGCGAAAACATTGCGTATTTCTAATGTCGTGGGTTGACAGTAAAATTCCTCGATGGTGGCCCGACTTTGATCATTGTTTAGCAACTCGTCAAGATGTTTCGCCAACAGACGTAAATACTTACCACTTGTTATAAAAGACATTCTCATTGTCAATGTGACATTTATTCGGTTGTTTTGATCGACTATGAGTTAACTGCTACTTTGAAATAGCAGGATATCGCTTTAGCTTATCAACGCAAGGACTTCAGAGCTACTGAAGAAACATTGACATCTTGCAACCATCGAAGAATATTAAAAACCAGGAAGCTAAATCCTAACCCATCAATAAACGAAGTAGCCTGCTTCCACCTAAGTAACGAACTAGCTTAATAACTAGGAAGCTAATACCTAACCCATCAATAAACGAAGTGGCCTGCTTCCACCTAAGTAACGAACTAGCTTTATAACTAGGAAGCTAATACCTAACCCATCAATAAACGAAGTGGCCTGCTTCCACCTAAGTAACGAACTAGCTTTATAACTAGGAAGCTAATACCTAACCCATCAATAAACGAAGTGGCCTGCTTCCACCTAAGTAACGAACTAGCTTTATAACTAGGAAGCTAATAACTAACCCATCAATAAACGAAGTGGCCTGTTTCCACCTAAGTAACGAACTAGCTTTATAACTAGGAAGCTAATACCTAACCCATCAATAAACGAAGTGCCTGTTTCCACCTAAGTAACGAACTAGCTAAGACTAGATGAATATTACAAAATTACAATTTACTTCTGGAAAAATTAGTCATTTATAGTATAAAAGATGTAGGTATAGTTATTACCTTCAATCCTGGATTGTTATTTAAGATATTTTGATATGGCTTACTCGTGCCTAGTATACTATGATTAAAAATACTTATACTAAGCCAGAAGGCTTAGTAAGTACAGTATTAATAATATTCCAGAGTCCAATTTAATAAAGGAATTTTTAATTTTACTATTATTATTTTTGTATTTTTAATCTTTACTCTTATATTCTTAGATATGAGACGCCGACACATTTTTGAGCGTATTTTAAGGCAAGTATAAATGATAACAGGAGTGTAAGGATGAGTGTGGATAAGTGTAGTCTGATTACTAACTGAGTACGACTGTTCCTCAGATAGAGCCTCTTATAATTAGTCCAACAGCCAGGGCAACTATGTGACCTAAAGCGTACATGGAACCTTCCACGTGACCAGCTTTACATGGAATCCGAAACACGTAGTATTGGTCTGATTCTCAACTAATTGACAAGCCTGATACTCAGTTAGCTTTCGTAAAAGATTATTTTTATAATTGTTCTACAGTTAAGTATGTGAAACGTCACGTGTTATTCTTTACGATTTTAAATGCGAACCTCATAATATTAATTTATGGTTAAGAAATGTTATTAATATTAAAAAAACGCAAACCGTAAAGTTACCTTAACAACATTCGGACAATGATTACCACCCAAGGACACTTCAGACTTCTCTAGTATTTTCTACGTCGATGGGAACCATTGAGCGGACGCCATGTCGGTATTAAGAGGACTGAACATAGAACCTATCACCTACAACCTCCACTACCCTTTGTCCCCAAGTAGCTGGGTTACAGCACTACGCCACTAGTCGCCAGTTCACGTGGGCCTCGTATATGTACGTGCATTTATTTAATGAGTAATGTACTGATGTTTATCTCAGTTGGGGATTCGAACCTTGGACATGTCGTTCGGAGTCACTGAGCCACCACGCCGGCAATCAGTGTAGCCAAACGAATTCAAGCATTGGATTCCTCTAAATTGTATTTACAAGACAATTTGATAAATTGACCCCCCTCCCCCTGTCGTACAATTTGATATATTGACTGGCCCTTCAATTGGGTTAGGAGTTCTTATAGTATAAATTACTTTAAAAATTATAAATAAGAATGGAAAAACATAAATAAACGATGTTAGCACTAAAGTACATTAGACAGCTACGAACTGTAGTTTTAATTAATAATGACTACTATAAATGTCAATGAGATAGTAGTCATTTACATTTATAGTAGTCAATGTCCAAGTAGCCAGTTGAGATAACGTCATTATCTACAACCGGCACACTCTGCAGAGTGACCCAGTCCAGCAGTATTTATTTACTAATTTAGGCTGAAGTGAAATTTCTTTTGTTTTATTTGAGTTGTCTAGTCATCACAACTTGTAAAGATGACTAGTAATTCCAAACCTTGTTTCATATTTTGTAAACATTTACTTTTTGCTGGAATAAAAATTATTCTTATTCTTATAAATATTAATAAATGAAATTCCCTAAATTAGACTATAGAAGGAAATTTTACAGAGTCCATCTTCAACAATTATCCATCTTCATAAAGAATATATTCATCAATAATTTATCTCACGTACTCAGTCACCCATATTTTTTCATTGTGACAGGTAGGGGGGATGGAGGGGAAGGGATGCAAGGACCCCTCCTCGACCCCAACCCACTCTAGCTCAAAGCAGTCATTAATTAATGACACTAGTTGCATTGCTTTGATTAATGCAACTATCAATTATCTATATCCTGTACAATATTAATGTAATATATATAATTGAATAGGGTGTTATTCATTACTTAATGATTTTAAGAAACGTTTATAAAAAACTTTTCAAGGGATATAGACATTTGTTTTGTTTAGTGCAATTAACAAATATATTAACTAAGCAACAATATATACCCGCCCCTTTCTACACAATTCATATTATTTTTGTATTTTATTTTTTTTTAAATTACAATTTCTTATTAAAAAAAAGTATAATTTTATGAGCCTTTCTTCGGTGGTGTTTTACTAGAGTTATATAGGATTTTCACTTATTGACGAGCAATTTTCGATTATTTATATTGAAGTAAAATCAATGAAATTTACTGAAATCGTACAAGATGCATAATTTATTCCACAAAACAGTAATTAAATATTTAGAGTTTACATCTTACTAGAAACATTCTATATATAAAAATTACAATCTTTAGTATAATCTCTCTTTTGTACTAATTGAACGAGGGGTCCGTGAAAAATATTTGATATATCTATGAATATTGTTGGTAAAATGTGTAGTTTTATAAAAAATGTTATAAAAATATTTAAAAAATTCGAGATCTAGAAATACATTTTTCAAATAAGCAAAAAAATATTATTAGATATACAACCATTGTAATTTTTAGGAATTATATTGGTTAGTAATTTGGATTGGCAGCATCATACTAACAATATATCATGAAAAACATTAATAGAGGAATTTATTGCTAAAAAAGATTAAAAACCAAAGTCTCTGATGATAAAGTCAGTTTAGCAATGGTACACATTCATGGGGCCACTCTTATAGTATTAAGAAGTTAGTTATTATTTGGAAAAGCATTACGATTAATCTGTGGAGTAACGCAGACTACTTATTGTAAGCCATTATTTATAAAATTAAATATTATGTCACTTCCATCCCTTATAGTTTACAAATCAATTCTTAATAATAATAAATAAATAAATAAAAATATTAAAATTTATTTAAAAAAAACTTCAATGTGAATTCACTTGACACCGGAAATCAAAATAAAGTGAAAATCAAACAATATAAATATCACAGACCACAGAAGAACTTTATCTACGTTAATATAAAAAAATACAACTATATATCAACTTATAGACTACATTTTAATTATATAACTTTTAATAAAGATTAAGGAATGTTTTAACAACAAATTTTTTACATAAAATTGAAGAATTCTTTGAACTAATGAAAAAAAATCCTGCAGTACTATAATTTGCTAATTTTGTTATTTAATATTTTTATACTTTATTTATAATTTATACAATTTTATACATCAACTGATGTCAATAAAGTATTATTACAGTTATATACCTCTTCTCAGTATGATAGCCTTGTACAGAAGGACAATATTATTCATTTTTAGTATTTTTGGCTCCGTAGGGAAGGAATACGATAGGTCGACAAATTCCAGTAATGTCTCAATACTATATCTGATCCTTGTGTGGTAAATATCATTCCATACTACTCCAGGGACTCTCGCTTTGACAAGGTTTGTCGATAAAGTTCTAAAGCCTCCTTCCCTGTCCCTTTCCCCTATATCTTTTGCAGTCAATGCTTAGTGCCAGGCAAATAAAAGTACATCTCCGTCGTGAAGACAGTTCTTTTAGACAGTTGAAGGATGGTCTGTCACAAGGGTCTGTTCTTGCTCCAATTTTCTTCAACGTGTATATTGCTGAAATCTCGAAACAAAGTCTAGAAAGTTTATATATGCTCCCAACTTCGTGACTGGGATATAACACGTTATTTAGCAAACAAACACATGCACAGACGATTTCCTTGACATTGGCGTGTTAGTGAGCCTCCACTACCAGCTGATTGGACAGTGAAGCAGTCCCTGGGCTACAACAGACCAGACCTGACATTCACGTTAAGGTCAGAGAGGGCGTTATACTTGTTCCCAACTTCGTGACTGGGATATAACACGTTATTTAGCAAACAAACACATGCACAGACTATCTCCTTGAGATTGGCGTGTTAGTGAGCCTCCACTACCAGCTGATTGGACAGTGAAGCAGTCCCTGGGCTACAACAGACCTGACCTGACCTTCATGTTAAGGTCAGAGAGGGCGTTATACTTGTTCCCAACTTCGTGACTGGGATATAACACGTTATTTAGCAAACAAACACATGCACAGACTATCTCCTTGAGATTGACGTGTTAGTGAGCCTCCACTACCAGCTGATTGGACAGTGAAGCAGTCCCTGGGCTACAACAGACCTGACCTGACCTTCACGTTAAGGTCAGAGAGGGCGTTATACAAGTTCCCAACTTCGTGACTGGGATATACCACGTTATTTAGCAAACAAACACATGCACAGACTATCTCCTTGAGACTGGCGTGTTAGTAAGCCTCCACTAAATTTATTGATTGGATAGTAAATCCCCCATTAAGCTGATTGGAATAGTAAATTTATGATGTTAGTAAATGCTCAAAACTAACCTTTTAGCACCACTTGGTGAAAAAGTAAATGTTGAACTGTCTCCCTTCTTCAATGTAGCACCTCATACATTGAGGTTAAAATGAAATTGTTTAACATTACCAATGTTCGATACTCGAAGTGTAAATTTTATGATAGAGTGATTTTATTGAGATTCGGTTTGCGGCTTTTAATCAATTTCACAATACCCTTTAAAGTGATGTATCACCAGGTATATGCTTCCGTAAAGAATATTGACGATACCCCTGGCAGGACGCCTCCCGTTAATGTGACATGACTAAAACATCTTCCAAAATGTAGGCACCCAATAGCTATTAAGATTGGCACAACTTTCGAATTTATATTTCGATTAATAAAGAAAATTTTTGGGTGTTTCCAGACATAATAGACCTCCTGTTTAGTGAGGGAGGTTTTTTTACTATACAGGATGTTCCAAAAGTCTGGGGACGGTTGAATATTGTTTATACCGTTATAGATAAATGTAAAACACTTTGCACATTGCTGCTGGACATAAAAAGCTATTTTGCCATGTACTCAGTGATCTACTACCTTCGTAGGGGGACGGCCCACTAGGAGTCGGAGGAAAATCTTTAAAGTAAGCATAGGTCGATATACATACCATTTTAAAGGTCTTAGCTAGTATAACATCATACCGCAACTGAGACCTCAAAAGGTTAATCCTAAACAAAATGGCGGCGCTCGAACGTTTAAATACTGATCTTATGTGCAATATTTTAAACCGCCGCCATTTTGTGATGGATAAAGCTTTTGAAGTGCGGTTTGCGGCATTTTTCTATGCTTGACTGTATCCTTCCCTTTAAATCTATGTGCATATCAACCGATGCTTACACTGAAACCTTCTACTGACTCCTCGTGGACCGTTTCCATAAAAGAATAGCAGGACGCTGAATATATCTTTAAGTAGGTTTTTGTATACAGTAATCGTGTGTGAAGTTTTGTAGATTTATCTGTTATGGTTACAGTAAAATTAAGTCATTCATGGACATACAAATAAGATCAGTATTGAAACTTTCGAGCGCCACCATTTTGTTTAGGATTAACTTTTTTATATCTGATTTGTGGTATGATGTTCTACTAATTAATACATTTAAAATGGTATACATATCGACCTATGCTTACATTTAAGATTTTCTTCTAACTCCTAGTAGGCCGTCCCCCTAGTGAATACTGGATAGATGGTAAAATAGCTTTTTATGTCCAGCAACAATGTGCAAAGTTTTGTGCCTTTATCTGTAACGGTCTAAACAATATTCAACCTCCTCGGACTTTTGGAACACTCTGTATAAAATCAGACAGCCACATTTCATATAGTGTTCTATGTGGTTACAGTTTACTCTATGTACTTCAATGTACAATCCTTTACTCCTTTGACACATTTCTTTTCATTTAAATTAGATTAAAATATTGAATGCAAACAAACTATTGCCTGAATGTCTAGCATAGCATTTTAGTATTATTCTTCCTTTTGAAAGTCGTAAATAATCACCACACAGGTTAATTGGTTGTGTTTTCTTCATATCATTTGAACCGCTCAAAGTGCCATGATCGACTCAACTTGAAAGGGTTGCTATAAAATGCAAGTACTGTATTCCGTTTCTCATTAAGGGAAAGAGGGTGCAAGGACTCCGATCACGACCTTCCTCAATGTATTGCATTGAATTAATGCACACGATTTGTCCTTGTACTGTTTTCCAACTGCACTATACTCAGCTCTCGTTCAGTGGAAGTAATCAATTATAATATATGAACACGTAATAGATTAACAAATTGTCTGATTCGAACGTTAATATTTGTTTAGTAGTTTTTGAAATTTAACAACTAATTATTCTGTAAGCAACAACTTGTAGTTACAACATTATTTTCATTATTTTTGTATAACATCATTTATTTTATGAATATAATTACATTCTTTTGGAATCAACTCTTTATTGGTAAAATACAAAGCAGTTTTAAGTAAGAATGAGATCCTATATTGTGAAATCTGTCTATATATACACACACACACACATATATATATACATATATCTATATATATGGTTAAAAAATCAAATAACATGCAATAGGTTAATTAGATTACATTAGTTTATATTTACCATTTTTAACGTGCTCTTTCAAAAGAACACAATTGCATCACTGTAGTTAGATCCTATAGAATTTTTCCAATGATTGTCGCCACAGCTAAAGACATAAAACCTGTATTCAATACCTTATATAATGGTAGAAGATCCTAATTTTATATCTCAACAAATACATAAAAGAGCATAGTACTCTCCAGACCAACCAATTTACTCTTAAATGGTGCTAGAATGGCACTTAATTTGCCTGCAGATGGAGCCAGAACGTTCCCGAAATGACATCCAGAGTTAACTAGATCACACTTCCAGAACCATCTCGAATAACACATCCGGAAACATCTACACTAGCAGCGCTGCCTTATATAAAAAAATATATCTACACTCTGACTTTTACAAAAAAAAAACTAGATTGAAAATGTATTTACATTAAATTAAATATGCATGAACACACTTTGGAGAAAAAATAATGTTCATGACCTTGGAGTAGTTTTTTATTCAAAGTTCACTTTCATTAACCATATACTTTCTGTTTGTAATTCAGCATACTCTATATTGGGTTTGCTTCGAAGGTCTGGCAATTTTCTTAGGAATAGTCAGTCCTTACAATTACTTTTTAATTCCAAACTAGAGTATGCTGTTGTAGTTTGGTACCCACACACAATATACCTGTTGAAATTAATAGAAAGCACACAGAACAAGTTTTTGAGATGATAGGGCACTACATAAATGTCATATCATATGAGGAACTGCTACAAATATTTAGTACTGATAGTCTATCTAAGAGAAGGAATGTACTAATTTTATCTATCTACAAAGTAATCAGAGGTAAAATTGATGATCAACAATTATTAACGTTAATTAGTATCAATGTTACTAGGCCTAGTTCTAGAAATACGTTACTTTTTACACCCACATACTCTAAGTTACTATTGCCCTATTAATGCCATGGTAAGATTATATAACATTTACGCTCAATATCTGGATATTTTTAATAATTCATATTTTAGATTTACTAGAATATTAAGTGAATTTTTACAAGAATTAGTTATTAAAGAGAAATTTAAATATAGCATTCTTATCAGTCTACGTATGTTATTGTCTTATTAATCTTATTAAAAATATTGTTTATTATTTTTGGTATTGTTTATGTATATTAGTTTTGTTATATTTATTATATATTTATATTTATTGTTGTTAATAATATTATAGATTAAAAGTTTTGTTCATTTTTCTGCTCGTGTTAAATTTAAATTATAGTTATATATTTTCTTATCATTTATATTATGTCTAAGGATGTAACATTTGGTATGTTAAGATCCAATTTTTGTTAATTTTTACATACTCTAATGCATGCAAACTGTACTTTAAAATTAATGGTGCGTTATAACTGGATTTTCATATCTGTTACCAAAGAGTTAGTCAGTCCCAGTGGACTTGTGGCTCTTCAGCCTGCAGTGGACGTGACAGTGTACAGTTAACGAACAGTGACATACATCGTTCGAGCACTAACTCGAGTGTTTTAAGTGACATTAATTATTGTAAATACTTGTGGTTTAATTTCAAGTGTTGAAATAAAATCTGTCTGGTACTATAAATATCTCGTAGTGTGTAATTTATTTTATTAGTCAGATTACATAAAAGTAACAGATAGTAGCCACAGAGTGTTACTAATATACTGAAATAATATACTGAAATAATATACTGGAATAATATACTGAAATAATATGGCCTGATCAACTTATTACTTCAGGCCCTGTGGAACATTACAATTTCTAATGTATCCTTTAAAAAGAACATAATTGTAACACTATTTAGTTTCTACATAAACTAAATAGTAATGCAGAACACGTTCCTAATTTTATGAAAAACAAATACATATAAATACAAAGTATCATTAATTTAGCGATAAATAATGATCACTAACAAAGCAAAACTTAGCGAAAAACAACATCTTTGCCGTCAAGTGCGGAACGCGGTGTTAATTAATTGCGTACTTTGTGTATCCTAAAAGGGACTGCCACAAGGCTCCGTTCTTGCTCCTCTTTTATTCAATGTGTGTGATTTTCATCAGTTCTCATTCTGACATTTTCTGATGAATGATTTAATAACACATACAAGTGTGCCATTAGTTAGTTAAATATTTTACGTTAAGTGGATTACATATTTACTTCTAATTGAAATAAAATACTTAATAATTAAAATACTAACATATATGAACTTTTTAATACAAATTACACAAATATTATGGAATTTTCCTCCGAAGTTGGATAAAAAACTATACATATTATTGCACATTTTAAATCATAATTAAAGTAGTACGTCAAGACGTAACGAATAATTAGCAGATCGTAAAGATATGGGAGGATATGGTTTTTGCAGCAATGAGTATGAGCATTGATTTTATATGTACACAGAAAGCTAAATTTTTTATCTTTAATTATCTGGTGTTTTGGGGTCCAATAGTGGAGCGCTAGTGTAGTACCATGTAAATGTAATGCAGTTTAAATCATTAGTGGTGGCAGACCTCATTAACTATTGAAATTACTGACACAAAAATTCCTACTGGATGAATATCTATTGTAAGTTAATATAATCAAGGGGTTTAGTGACTGATGTCTTTATTTTGTAAGTGAGGCATTTTTTTAGAAAGTGGCATTAATTAATAGTTTAATGCCATTGAACAGCCTGAGTTTATCGGCTGGGCCCTTTCAAAGTTTGTTTTGATTCTGATTGGGATCAAACTGAGACCGTCCTCTCATATCATATATACCTCACCCATGTAATAGAAAATGTATGTGTCAGTAATTTGACTACTGATGTATGCAACTACAGCTGGTTTAAACTGCTTTACATTTACTTGGGACTACACTACCTCTCTGCTACTGAACCCCAAAACAGCTGATAACTGGACACAGAAGCAATGGATATAAAATCTATCTTTTGCATATAAAATAAATGCTTTAACGAACTATTATACCGACCAGTTGCCACTTTTTGGAGATAATTTTATTTATTTATTTTTCAGACGCCGATCTTCAAGATATGGGTGAATATTGGTTCCGAATGAATGTGAAAAGCGTATATGATCGAATGTAGTAATTGTTACGAAGTAAGGCCGACTATTCCTATGAAAGTGTCATTAATCAATAGCCTATTGACAAATGAACAGCCTGTGTTTATCAGCTGATTCCTTTCATAATTAGTTATGACACTGATTGGTATCAAACTGAGAACCTCGAGCTTATGAAGTTGGGGTGTAACCAACTAATTTTTTTACAAGTTAGCCCTAAATTTCAAAACTATACGCCTATTTTGTACCTTTCAAAATAAATTTACCTTACATTCGTGACGAAACTTGCTAATTAAACAAATTGATCTTGCAGATCTAGGGTAAGTTGCCAGGGGTGATTTGGAATGAAGTAGAACTTAAACTTTGTGACAAAAGGTAAAAGCTGGGAACAGGAGGAAGAGGCAGGGTAGCTAATGGGGAAGAAATCTCAAGACACCGTCCAGCCCTTCCACCCCATCACGCCACGTGTCTGTCGATGAGGGAGGGTTTGGGAGACTTGCACTGTCCTCAAGACACCGTCCAGCCCTTCCACCCCATCACGCCACGTGTCTATCGTTGAGGGAGGGTTTGGGAGACATGCACTGTCCTCAAGACACCGTCCAGCCCTTCCACTCCATCACGCCACGTGTCTGTCATTGAGGGAGGGTTTGGGAGACTTGCACTGTCCTCAAGACACCGTCCAGCCCTTCCACCCCATCACGCCACGTGTCTATCGTTGAGGGAGGGTTTGGGAGACTTGCACTGTCCTCAAGACACCGTCCAGCCCTTCCACTCCATCACGCCACGTGTCTGTCGTTGAGGGAGGGTTTGGAAGACTTGTACAGTCCTCAAGACACCGTCCAGCCCTTCCACCCCATCACGCCACGTGTCTATCGTTGAGGGAGGGTTTGGGAGACATGCACTGTCCTCAAGACACCGTCCAGCCCTTCCACTCCATCACGCCACGTGTCTGTCATTGAGGGAGGGTTTGGGAGACTTGTACTGTCCTCAAGACACCGTCCAGCCCTTCCACCCCATCACGCCACGTGTCTGTCATTGAGGGAGGGTTTGGGAGACTTGCACTGTCCTCAAGACACCGTCCAGCCCTTCTACCCCATCACGCCACGTGTCTGTCGTTGAGGGAGGGTTTGGGAGACTTGCACTGTCCTCAAGACACCGTCCAGCCCTTCTACCCCATCACGCCACGTGTCTGTCATTGAGGGAGGGTTTGGGAGACTTGCACTGTCCTCAAGACACCGTCCAGCCCTTCCACCCCATCACGCCACGTGTCTGTCGTTGAGGGAAGTTTGGGAGACTTGCACTGTCCTCTAGCTTGGTTTACAGCATTCTACATGTCAACAAATATACAGAGAAAATAAACAATACAAAAACATACTGAAATACAATACAAACAAATTAATGTTGATAATCAGTAGTTAAATATAGGATAAAACCAAGCATGAATTAAAAAAACCACCATATAAAACAATTTATATCGATGAATGCAATCGTATTCAGTCTAAAACAAAAAATAAATTAATGAATTCCAATTATAATTGCTAAATTATGTAGAATACAGAAAAAATAAAATCAACTAAACCTAAGTAACTTGTTGGAAACAAATTCTCTATATTAAGTAATAAAATAATATTGAAACGTATGGAGACAAAATACAAACCAATAAATATTGATAAATGGTATCATATACGTGCAAAAAGCTAAAATTGACTAAATGTAATTTAATATAATAAAGGGTTTCGGTTTCCTAGTAAGATCATTGGACTTAAACTGCAAACACATAATGTAATTCCGTCGGAAGATTCATTAAATCGAGTATAATGTCAACTTATTATTTGGTTACTATTTTAAAAATGTACAGATAAAAGTTACTTGAAAACCACTTGTGAATGATCTTGTTCAGTTAAAACGAACACCAAATTAGACATAGTCTAGGTAATGGGAGTTTCAAGGGTCTACTAACAGTTGGTGTCCAAGGTCTGTGAGGGACCCTGTAACGACGCAACTAGGAACAGTTGCAACTCTGGTGATTGGAGTTACAGGCAATTAGGCACAATTACCGAACGTTTAATGGCTGTTCCGATAGCCAAGGGGCGTCGCGCATCCAAACTGCATTGTTACTGGCAGCCTTAGAACTTAGGTTTTGGATTTTACTACGTTTTTCAATTGAGGCATTTTGTTGAAAAGTGTTTCCAACGATTTACAATCGAATTTCGACCATCTATTAACAATACATTATCCAACTGTTTTAAATTAGATAATGGGGTGTCCCTGTTGGATGGTAGTCAGCATCCGGATATTGTGTAGGGGAGAGTAATGAGTATAAGGCTAGTCAAATAGTTGAGAATCATAACAACACTACGTGGTTCGGATTCCACGTAAAGCTGTAGGTCCCTTAGTTGCCCTGACTATTGGGCTATGAATAAATACTGTAGCTCTTTCTGAGGAACAGTCGACATTAGTTAGTAACACTGACTACACTCGTTCATCTACACTCATTTGTCCCTCATATTCGTCCATAACTCTACGATCGGCGTCTTACTAATTAATAATTACGAAATGTTCAATTTTTCTAATATAGACTTTTAATATAATATATTAACTAGGGAACACCCCTGCACTCTTCACATACAAAACCAGTCACGAGCGCAGCGATTGACACCTCAGCCTTCAACCTCGGCATGTACCTTTTTGCTTCAAATACTAGTAATTAAACTGTATCAAGTAAAATCACATTATTTAAATTCATTTACAGTAGCTCACCCACTGCACTTGATTTGTACTCTATTTATAGTATAATAATTATAAACAACCAATGTTATTACTAAGCATATTTCAAATATTTTAATTTTATTTAACAGCTGATACACACAGACAGACACATTATCGTCTATTATTATTATTCTAGTTGTCGTGGACAGACATGTATTCACATTTTTATAATTAACTTAATATTTTTTACTGTGCTGCTCTCTATGTTTAACCTAACAAATTGTTTGGACCATTTAACATTTGTTTATCCCGCCAGCTGGTCAATTAAAATTAATCTCCTTAAGAATAACATTGCAACTTTGACGCCGTGTAGGACACAAACCTATGGGAGTTTCAAAAATCTAGCTCCATTACTAAGGTTGAAGTGCTACCTAGGAACGGCCTCAGAGCTTCCCTTCCCCTCAGTAAACTAAAGTACGATTTAGAAATCAAAATTATCTTTTGAATAAAAAATTCATCAAAATCGGTCAAGTAATAAGTTCAGAAAGTGAGTAAACTAAATGACCCGATTGTTTTAATATATAGAATATGTATAATATCAGCTGCCTTTGTTAGTTATTTACTTTTAAATATTAATATTGTTACATTGAAAACATTTAAGCCAAAAACTACAATAGTAATTGGTATGGAGGAGGTCTTTAATGATTCTTCAACCTCAAACGGTTCTTCAACCAAAATAGTCCGATGACATTTTAGGCGTAGTTGCTACATCGTTGCTGAGAAACCACCCAAGCACATGTTTTATCTACGACAAGTATATGTTCAATACTGTCAATTTAATTGGCATTTTGTTAACAAAACAACTGAATGATTCTATTTAAAGTCCTCTAAAAGGAAGTGGTAAAATTAACTACGATTTGTGTTAACTTTAAAATCTTTTACATCATTATATTAATTTAAATATATAATGCTATTAAATATTGTTTATCAAGTGAAATAGCGGTTTTATTTGTAATTATAACACTAAATATTTACAACCAAAACATCTACAATTGTACATTTATTTATAATAACAAAAGATGGTATTTGTTTACTGCAACAGATGTTTGTATATTGACAACATTGCTGGGTGAGAAGTGAGGAGGGGGGCTTTACATTCAAAGGCTATCATCGGACTATTTTCGTGCGGTTTACAGTGTAAACCGCATCAAAATCATCCGATGACATTTTAGGCGGTGTTACCATAATATCGTTTCTGAGAATCACCAAACCACAATGTACCATCTGTGACAAGTATGCGTATGTTCAATACTGTCAATTTAATTGGCATTTTGTTTACAAACCAACTGTATGATCATATTTAAAGACCTCTAGAACGTAGTGGTAAAATTAACTATGGTATGCGTTAATCATATAATTGTTTATAGCATTATAATAAATATAAATATTTTATATTCTGTAGAAAGTACTATTAAAATAATGTTTATCAAGTGAAATAGCTGTTTTTATCCGTAATTATATCACGAAATATATATAACCAAAAGACGTTCATTATAACACAAACACGGTAAATATTTAGAAAAGGCGTTAGGTATTGCGACGAAACTGCGCAGTATGGGACGAAACGTCATATGGGAGAAATTATCTGGTTTGTGTATTCTATTAAATACTGGTAACTAAATCCACCAATTACATAGAATCATTCAGCTGAATAGTTAAGCAAGTTATTTACCATTTATCAGCTGGAATTATAACTATGGGAATTAGAACAGTATTTTTGTGTTTATTTTTGCAATTTTGCCAATGTGATGTCATTGGAGATGCGCGTGATACCTACCGTCTTCTTTTCTATGTACCGTGGTTTATAATAACAAATGATAGTGCTTGTTTACTGCAACAGATGTTTAGACACATCATCTATATTTTCAACTAATTTATATTTGACAACATTGCTGGGCGAGAAGTGAGGAGGGGAGCTTCACATGCCACATCTATCATCGGACTATTTTGGTGCGGTTTACACTAGTAGCTGAGCCAGTGGTACGCCAATCATCCAAGCGCTTATTTGAAAACAATCACCGTTAGATAGCTGCACAGTCGCGTGTCTTCAGCCAATGCATTTCCTTGGATAGTATGTTTCTATAATCAGCTGACCGAAATGTGTGTTTGTATATTTGGCAATGGTAACGATATACACAAGTGTGTTATTGACAAGCAGTGTTGCCAACATGCGATAAGGTGAGACGGGACGGTCAGGCCAACACTGTAGAACTGTGTCAATAACTATTGAATGGAATGGGAGCGGGTCTGTGTGTGAACTATACAATATTAACGTACATCGACCGATGAGGCTATTGCCCTCTCTGTGGCATTGAGCGGTCAGTGGGCCGACACGGGTCATGGTAGGTTTTACCAGTGAACAATTCTTCCATAAAAGTTTTTGATAATTAGCAAGAGAACGACGTTTCCAACAATTATCATCGGAAGCACATAAAATAACTGTACACAAATTCCTCGAGGTGTAGGTAAATTGAGGTTCGCCTTTTATATGCTCTTTATCTGCAGGTTCGTGCGTGTGGAGTGTCTGAGAGACAGCACAACTCAACACCAGATTTGACCCTCTGTGGACTGGCACGATCTGACAACCGCCCTCAGTCCACAAACGCTCTGTAAAACGGGCAGTTCACAATAAACATAAATACCGACCCACTTTTTGGCATGGTGATGAGGAGTATGTACATAATTAGTTTATCTGTGATCGGAAATATTGAGATCATTACACTTGAGCTGACACAAGTCTTAGTGTTGTAATCCAGCTACTGACCGATTTGGCGTTTAAATGATAAGAGACCGTTCGTTATGAGCTAAGTCTTGCCACATTGAATTGGCGACCAATAAACGGTCACCTTCCATTGTGGGTCCGGTTTAAGTGTTGGGGAAAAGCCAATACCCAGACTTATCAATGTACCCAATTGTAAATGTATCACGTGGTTTCTCACTATACAACACGAGTTGCTCCATTGACCTGGTCATAAATAAACGGCTCTTCCTAAGAATAAATCATATCATTTAGTAACCAGACGACGTTTGCACTTATATTCACGTTTATATATATATATATATATATATATATTTATTTATATACGGGAAGCTGTGTCTCAGTACTAAATATAAATATCTAATCTTCTAAAAATAATAATAAAAATCGAGAACGGTTCCGTGTTACTTCCGACCGTGGTACTTCCGACCCATTGTTATCCCACCAACATTCGTGTCACTTACGACCCATCAAATAGCATACCGTGCCTTTTCCGACCCATTGTTCCACAATCTTAACATCGATTTTTTTACGATCACAGTATTTTCGCAATACACATAGTGCATATGGGAGAAACTAACCTAACCTAACCTAACCCCATCACCCTCCGTATTTAGCCCGGAATTTCTAAGTATAGGTGAATAACATGGGTATTCAAAACCAGGGTCGGAAGTGACACGGTGGTAGATTGGTAAGGTCGGAAATGACACGGGTCGGAACTGCCACGGTCGGAAGTAGCACGCCACCATCGAGAACAGCCTTAGCAACCCTACTTATTTATCAATACTTTTAAAGGAATTCATTGATGAAAATATAAAAATACGCCTGTAAAATTACATTGCATATTCAATATTGCTTGAACAACAAATTATAAATGTTAGATTCTTAGATACGAGACGCCGACACAACGTCGTGCGTATTTTAAAGAGAATATGAATGATTAGATAAGTGTAGGATGAGTGGATTACCTGTGTAGTCTCTCTGCTAACTGAGTTCAACTGTTCCTCATAAAGGGCCAATTTTTAATAGCCCAAAAGCCAGAACAACTAAGGGACCTACAGCTTTACGTGGAACCCGAACCACGTAGTATTGGTCTGATTTTCAGCTAACTGACAAGCCTGATATTCACTACTCTTCCTTACACAACATCCGGACACTAACGACCACCCAACATAGACACCCCAGACTTATCTAGTAGTGTCTAAGCCGATAACAACCATTGAGCGGACGCCATGTCGGTATTAAGAGGACAGAGTATATCGCCTATAATCCCCATAATACTTTGCCCCCAAGTAGCTGGGTTACAACACTGCGCCATTAGTGTCGACTTATGTATGTGCGTACACCTACTTACGTCCAATCTAGCTCAAAATTATCCCCCAAATTCTGATTGTTTACAGTTTTATACAAAATCACCGTTAAATCAAGACTTTCAAATACGGAAAAGGTTAAAAAAAAGAATATAGGCAAAATTAACTTTATACTATTTTCGGGAAAAAAAGAAATAAAGGGAAAGTTGAAGTACAAATTTTAATAACGTTACTACGCATATCAGTACTAACTACTACACACAAGTGGATAACTATTACCCTCTCACCTTTATAACGATATGCACCCGTGTTCCCATTTCCACAACAAGGTGTTGAAGGCAATCTTAAGGTATGTTGTCCCATTCTTCTTTTACTTCTTCAAACTGAGTCAGGTGCTACGTGCTAGATCTCAGGCGCGAACCATAGATATCTATAAAAACACTATATAGAGCTGTATATAGAGATCTATGACTCGTAAAAGCCTATAGGTCCCAGACAAGCTCTATAGGATTAAGGACTCCTTGCAGGTCAGTCGGTTATCGGAGGTTATTCCAACCGCACCAAGTCAAACCCAATCACTGTGTAAACGTGCACTGTCGTGCATAGGGGTAAAACTATCACCGACGAAAGAGGAACAACCACACGTTCTTGCAGAATTTCTACCACATATCTGTGAATATTTAAACTGGCCTAGGAACTATAACGTGCAAGTCTCAACGGAAAATCTACTCCAAAACTTAACTGATCCAATTTTGCAGAAACTTTCTCCCTTCAAGCCGCTCTCTCCAATGCCAATATTCTTCAGCAAACTGAAGAAAACAAATAACTTCCCATTAGCTGAGCCTTGGGCCATTTGCGGTACTCATATTTCTGAAATTACATTCTTGAAGGTAGCAATGAAAGTTGGAGCGAAAAAAAATATAAAGTTCAATCCTGGCCATTTATCGAAGCTAGGAATTGCTGGAGTCCGTTTCCTCAGAGCAGTAAGTCTTATGCACTGATCGTTCCTTTATTTATAATTTTTTTCCTTCTTTTTGTTCTGGGATAGCCTTCTACGATTAAATCCAGTCTCGACGAGAGAGCCATTGTGTTATGCACGAGTAAGCTGCTTGGACACTGCAATATACCAAACTATCAGAAAGAGCATCTTTATAGTTTAACTCGGATTCGGTTAAAAAAATAAGTTGATCCATATTACAATCACTCAACACGAATTAAAGGGACTGAGAATCTTGCTCAATCAAATTAAAAAATAAATAAACTGGAAGTAGGTAAAAGATAAGGGTAACATTTTTCAAACTGATAACGGCAGGTTGACGCTATCATTCCTTTATCTCTCATATGTGTTCCTTTATCTCTTATCTACAAGCTACATGAACAAAAGAAGACAAAATAAAACTAAAATATTGTTTTGATTTATTGAATGAAAAAAATTGCGTAAGTTTTTACTTATAAATGAGCATGACCACGGTAACTAGAATAATACGGTAGGGTTCACGCGCATGGTGCGCAGTAAATCTTGGTGTCAATGACGTCACACAGACATATCAGCTGGTTCATCGGTTAAACTGAATGTAGTAATAATCAGTAACTGCTTTTCTTAAATCACTGTTTCCGTTCACGACTAGGCGTTAACCAGTTAATAACTATTACTAAAACACTAAAAATACTTATAATAATACTATTTTATATTATTATTACTGAAATTTGGCCAAATTAAATAAAAATAGAAAATTTTTAGACAAAAGAACTGGTTTTTTATTTAAAAAAAGCTATAACTGTAATAATTTAAGACTAAATTATATTTATTAGACTCAATATAAACAGCTGTTTCAATACTTGACAGTTGTTATTTATTGATACATTTCCAAATAAAAACTAAACGACCATATTTTAATTGGATTAATTGGACAAGCAGATGGAGCCACCTTTTAATATTAACCAACCGTTAAACAAACATCAATATAATATACTCATTAATAATATTATCAATGAAAGTATTTGTATAACATTAATAATAGTTAATAACGGGTATTATGTTTGTGATTAATGAAAACAGTGATTTAAGAAAAGCAGTTACTGATTATTACTACATTCAGTTTAACCGATGAACCAGCTGATATGTCTGTGTGACGTCATTGACACCAAGATTTACTGCGCATCATGCGCGTGAACCCTACCGTATTATTCTAGTTACCGTGGAGCATGACTGTATATTTGATCATAGCAGTTTCCACATTTATACGCTCAAATTTTGAATACGAGTTTACGAAAAAATACCAAAACAACCAGAGACAAGGTTGTAAAGTGGTACTTTAAAATGCCACTTTGGAAAGTTCAGAGAAGCAGAATCTTGTTCCCGTGACTGAAAACATTCCTCCTTGCGAGAAAGGTCAGTAACTGAAACTTAGGAATTCCCTCCTATTTGGTTGCACAATTTATTGGAGGTCAAACTCTCCAGCTGTAAAACGACTCCAACACCTTCTGTAAGGCATTTATTTTCACTTAATAAATGAAATTTTCGAGCGTTTTAAGTGTTAAAATACGATCATATCGACTGATTCCTTGAAATTGAACCAACTGTTTAAAGAGGCCGTTTCTCTTAACGGAAAACGCCTAAAACATGGGTTTCTATTTCAAGGAGTCGATCGATATGATCGTAAATTAACTCTAACAGCTCGAAAATTTTCACTTCTGAAAATAAGTCCCAAAGCTTAAGAGTACCACCACAGAGAAACCGAACAGAGGTTGCATTCAATATTGCTCTAAATGTGTGTAGCGTAGTTAATTCTCCAGATTGCCATTCAAAGGCAAGGCCAGCACCTTGTCAGTCCTTTGTTATTCCTTCAAATCCTCAAGGATAAACGTAGTAATTATTACTACAGATGTAATAATTAGTTGTAATCTGTTTATAACTGAGGCGTTCTCTGTGGCCATCATAAGCGACCTCTGTATCTTTTTCCTCTGTGGTGCCACCCTATGCTTTCGAACAGTTTTATAAAGTATGATAATAATAATTAATTTAATTATGTAATTTTGTTCGTGAATCGCCCAAAAAGGAAGATTAGGAATGAGGGTTAAGGTATAAAGAACTATTGTATTGACCAGTTGTAGTGCGTGCGATAAGGGCCTGTTTACCGTTATCAGTGTATGAGTGTAGATAGCGTGCGGCACGGTAGTCTATGACCTTGACAGGGCTCTGACCCCATCCACTTACTACTGAACTAGCTAATATGTTGACTTACAAAGAAATTGATATAAAATCCATTAGCAGTCCTTGGAAACCTCTAATCCTATCTCCTTGCAAATTGAATTAGAAAAAGATATGAGGCTGACAATAAATCATGGCAACCTTGACTATAATTTTAAAAGATATCAACCATGCAATTTATAAAAATGTTGCATGGTTGAAATGGGTTGAATTTCAATACAATACTGTATATACAATGCTACAATGAGTTCAGAATACTGTTTGAAAGCATCTTGACACAAAACAAACAATTTTGTTTTAAAATATTCCTCCACATTAAACACTCTCTGATCTTTGACATTGCACGAAACCCAAACAAAGTGAGCAACAATACAACAATGTAAATCAGCTGATAGCCATGGAAGAAGAAGAACCAGGGCTACCAACCTATGCACTTGTCTTAAACCTTCATTTCTGTACTTGTAAATAGAGTTGAATATTAAAAGAAACACCCAACTGATTGACCAGTTTCTTAAAAACTATAAGGTTTGGTCCATAAAAATACTTTTCTCAGGCTCTAGATGCATACTAAGAAAGCAATTTAAAATTTTTTCTCAGAGTTAAAATAAGGTAGATTCCAATAATGGCCAATCAGAGCCTTTGTTGCTATTCTCATTACAAATGAGAGATCTTAGGTTATTGCGGCAATATTTTAAAATAAAATTTTCATTGTTTATGTAAAAATAAGCTTATATAATTCGGTACTATGAAAAATTGAGAACTAACTTGCAAACACATTGTTGTTATTGATAGAACAAAACACCAGAATTTATTTTAAAACAAATTCAAAAGAGACATGATACTATCTTTAATAAATTTTAATTCAAATGCAGATTTGATTCATGTTGAAACATAAATCTTGTTTGTATCATCAATAATTTATTCCCCATCTGGTTTACTACGAAGGCCTAACTAAGTTTGCATTCTGTCAAATTAAAGTAAATTATTTCAGGAAATAAATATTACTGAAAAACCTTTACAGTAAACACAAAACTAATCAGATTTTATATAAATGAATCCTTTTCACATATGGGAATTCGAACATCAACATATATATATACTATTGTAATTTGTACACATATTTAACTTAAATTGACTTTAGCTTTGTATATAATCAATCAACTTTCTTTTATATTGAATAATTAGATGACATTTTTCAATAAAAGTTAGCACTGCCTTTGTAAATAATTAATTATGACAATATTCATACGCATCACATAAAAAAAATATATGCTAATTTTTTACTTTCTCCGATATACGTTAGCATAAAGAAAGTATTGTGATCTTCCAAACAACATTTGTTAACAAGTTGGTCTAAAAATCTATTTTAGGGCCATTAAACCCATAAAAGTGGCTACAAAAAATTGATGTCTGTGCACTTCATTAGAAACATGGAAACCAAATGGATTTATAGATTTTTATGAAATTTGGTATGTAGGCATATCAAATCCGATAACTCCAGACGGTTTTTTCACTTTTTTGAAATTTTGGTTTTTTTAAAAAAACTGTTATGGAAAAACATTCAAAAATAGAATTTTCTCAAAAACGGCTCAAACGATTTTGATTAAATTTTCAGGAAAGATTTGAATAACAATTTAAAATAATTTAGTGAAAACCGCAGTTCTTACCTTTAATAATTTTTAGTTATATCATTTTTTTACAGGCAAAAAGTTTAAAAATGCAATTTTTCAAGCTATATTCTAACAATTTTGATTAAATTTTCAGTAAATATACAAATTACAATTAAAATTATTTTAGTTACCATCCCACTAAGTTGGGGCTGGGGGCTGAAGCCACAACTCAACTTGTTGAAGGTTGTTTTCATAAAACTAGACATGTGATTAATTGAACAGCTGTTTTGAAGATTAATTTTCTATAATTTTATTTAAATAAAATAAATGCTTCGTCTATTCATTCCTTAGAAATGTAAGGATTAGGAAATGAATTAATATCATTTTTACATCCTTTAATTTTAGTTCAATTCAACAATATATTCAAATGTAACATTAACACGTGACTTGAAGCTAACTTTCATATATTATTATATAGTTTATGGTGAGATTTAGAAATCTTTAACAAGCTTTGTACATTTTTTAAACAATCTGACATAACAAACGGAAAGGGAGAAAGTTTATTAAAATTGTGATACGTTTAAATGCTAATATGAATGTTTTATTAATTAACTGTTTACAAAGACTGCACTAATTATTATTTAAAAACATCATCTATTTCATACTTTGTACATTTTAAAAATCCAGATACAGTCTCTGTTAAAAAGGTTGACAATATTTATGAAGGAAGGCAGAAAGCAAGTCACAATAATAAAACATCATTTCTATTACTAACTGTCTGTAAAATAGTATTTCACAGTATTGACTACTATATTTAAAAATAAATACTGACTACTTTTTAAGATGATTTAATTTATTAAAATACCAGTCCCTTCTATTCTGATTGAGATACTGTACGAGTATCAACATGACTAACACGAGAGAATGTATCAACATAATCACCCTCAGTGTCACGAACTAATGTGGAAACTTGACGCTGATGATGTCATAAGGGTTATAGATGTTGCCGTTTGACATCAAGTTATTGTTGCCATGAGACAGTTGATTGTTAGTTAAAGCATGATTGTTATTATACGATTACAAACATTGTTACAGCTGCTAAACAATTTATAACATACGAGAATCATTTATATAAAATATTTCGTTGCTCACTAGTTTAATTTAACCTGTTTCAAGCAATTTATCTTGTCTTAAACAAATCTGTTTACTAGCTCTGTAGAAGTATTTTACAAGTATTTTTGTAATGACATTTTACTGTGCAAAGTTTTTCACTTTAAAAGCCTAAAATCTGACTTAGATACAGACTATGTTTAACACATCTGCTGCAGCAAATACTAGGAATAATTTGTAGATATAATGATGTAAAGCATACTGGCAAACACATGAGAATACAGCAAGCAACCAAAACAATAGAATACTGTTTTTTGTAGTTCCGCTTGAAAACATGTCTGTAGTGGCTTTGGGTAAGCTATTTTCTATCCAGGACTGAAGGTATTTCACGGGACTCCAACTGTAGACTACGCCAGTAGTTATTACATAATTTTATAGTTAATTCAATACAAAACTAACAGCTTTAAATATCCAGGTGTTTGAAGTGGAGTTTTTATAGATACTGCGATATATTTAGTTTTAGATTGGCAGTCTTTGAAGACACACTTTAAATGGTGCAGCTTGTAATACAGCTGCATTGGAGGATGTTTCCTTTTGTAAATGTTGAACAGTTATTTTTTTTACTCTTATTAAACCCAGAGATTTAAAAATAAGTAATATTGAGTATAAAATGTGCCCCTATTTCACACCTCTAGAATGTTGTTAAAAAAATGGCTAATAAAAAGTACTGATTAAATATAGCATACATGAAACTTTTAAACAATGTAAATACATTATTTACTTGCGTGTTTTAGTCAATCTGTCCACTAGATAACTTGACGATGCGTTTCAAGTCAAAAGACTCATCATCAGGTCACTTGTTCATGTTAAGATGAACTTGAAACCCACTTCTTATAAAGTTCACACCCACAAAAACACATTGTCATGTACCGATATAGTTCTGTGACATATATGTTTTGGTGTGTGTGAATTTTTATATGAAGTGGGTTTCATCTTAACAAGAACAAGTGACCTGATGATGAGTCTTTTGACTTTTGAAATGTGTAGACAAGTTATCTAGTGGACAGATTGACTAAAACAGTAAATGCAATAAATATTGATTGTCTGTCCGGGGCTAAAATGTCTAATTTTAATAAATACATTAACTGAAAACCAATTTACAGCTTTTCGTAATTTTTTTAAAGTGCAAAAAAAGTTCTTACCAACTTAGTAAAGTAACTTTTTCCCAACACTCAGTAGTGTTACAAACATGAGATAAGTCGTGTTATTGAGTGTTATTGTTGATGTCAATAATTTGTTATATATATATATATATATATATATATATATATATATATATATATATATATATATATATATATTGAGTTTTTTTGGAAACTTTTAATGTAACAAAACAAGTGGTACATTTTTTACTTCAACAAAAATGGAAAAAATTAAAAAGATGATAAAAATTATAAAATCTAAAAATGTTCACATAGATATACAAGGAAAATTTTGATGTTATAATTTTCCTTTTACGCCCAGTGGTTATTGGGTAGTGTTTGTTCAAATGCAGATATCCCTTATTTTGAATAGAACAGCAAGTCATAATGCTCTTGTTTCACAACTACGTGATAAATACACACCACTATAATAGCTTTTTAATGTACTTGACCTTAATTACACTAACATTCAATTCATTACAAAAATGGACAGCTCAGAACAAATAATTCTTTATTGATAGCCATTACAAACATTGTAAAGCATAGCAACACAGATCTTCATAAGTCAACACAGATGAGTTAAATAAATCGATACAAAATATCTACGTATTATAAAAAAGGAGTATTATATCATATTAGGTGACATAAATGTATCGAGGAAAACTTGGTCTCATGTTAGATAAATGTTTTAAAGAAATTTAACATGAGATACCTTGTGAGATTGACCGCAAGATTTAAAATAACAGTGTCTGAAAATGATCTATTTATGACTAAAATAAAATAGAATTACTTAAAAATCAGTGGGTTTGTTGTCGTTTGTTATCTGATCAAGTAACTCCCAAAATAAAATATTTTATTCTAAAGACCTAATGAACTTATAAAGAACGTGTTGATATTTACGGCCTTATTGGCAAGGTAAGTGTTCGGTGATGTTGAATTGAAATATATTAGGAATTTTTGGATGTTTTCAAACATTTCAGCCTGGAATTTCCTAAAATAACTTGTAAAGAGAATAAACAATGAAGTTAATGTTATGATGATTTTGACCTTTTAGGTAATAAATATTTTGGTTAAACAGTAAATTAAAGTGAGGAATGATTATAAAGTATTTTAGAAATATTAGGTAGAGAATCTGATAACTTAGAATGGAAAAATTGTCTCAATAAAAAAAATTTTAATATTCAGATTGAAATGCTCAAACTCACAAAACAATTTAAATTATAATGACAAAATGAGGAAAACAGACACGGAACAGTTAATAATAGATAATAACAAATTACAGTGGAAAGTTTATATTAATCACAACAACTAGATCCATGACAAGTATTTAGTGTGACGACAACTTAATAAAGGTAAGCACTATGGAACTGACACTATGACTAACAATAAGCAGCACCATGAGTGCTCCTGATCTAAACAAACAAATCATGGACATTTAAGAAATTGTTGAGCTAACAAATGAGAATTAAAAGAAATAATCAATTATATTAAAGAAAGTGTTAGTTACTGTTACCAACAAGGTAAAATGTCAGTTGAGTAAACTTTTCGTTTATCTGATTAGTTCTTTTTTTAGTCATATCTTCTTTCAAATATTCAAAATTCCAAAAATAATTCCAAACCAAAATAAAGGTGACAGTTTAATAATTTAAAACTAGAGCCCGATTTCCATGCTACCACCCTTCAAAAACATTTAAAAGATGTTTATTGTCAAATATATATAAATTTCAATAGCAAAAACATTTTAGGGAAATACATAACAGCTTTACTGATGTACTTTTGTCAAATATTAGTTTTATTTCTGTTGATGTCATGGAATTATCTTTTAAAATGATTGATTTAAATTTCAAATTGTTTATTATCTATATATTACAACAAGAAACACCAGATCTTTTTATTACCAGTTAAAAAGCTATTTATCTAGTCCCGATGTTAAGAGTATGCAATAACTTATTAGTTATAGGTGATTTAAATATCTTGGAAGAAAGTAGTGTAATTGATGAATATAAACTTATAATTTTATGCAATGGACTGAAATTCTTAATAAATACACCTACGTGAATCACAGATAGATCACAAACTTGTATTGATCGTGTAATTGTAAAAAGAGACAAAAATTAAGTAATAGCAGAAGCTGCCTTGATTAACAGTGATATAACAGATAATTGTCAGCTGTTTGGATGGGGGGGGGGGAGTAGTAGATCTAAATACAAGGAACATCAAGCAAGCTGTCTCTTATCACATTAACCATGACCATCTTAACACTCGCTTTATAAAGCTGGCTGGAAAGAAATATTTAAAGAACAAAATGCTTCACATGTACTTTACAAATTTTATGGTATATTTAATGATTTATTGACTAAAAGTAAGGAATCAGAGTCAAAAAATCAAAAAAAGAAATTTATTATTTAAGAGAACTAGGAATGAACCTATAGTTCGAATAAAATAACTTTGGTACTGGCGGAACGCCCTCGCTCCACTGGTCTGAAATGACAAAACTCTGAGCTTTAATTTGCTGTCAAACTTAAAATAAGTAAGCAATAATTTTCAAACTAATTGTATAGTGTCCACCAGTTTATATTCTTTAAGGAAAAATTATGCCGGAGATTTTTCTTGAGCTAAATTGCTTTTTATAGCGATATTTGTATTTAAAAACACGGTTTTGTGAGTGAAATTGGGCGTGAGTCGTCTTCAACCTGTTACTGTAGCAAAAATAATAATAATAAAATAATTTCTTGTGGATGGATAACAGTTTGATTCATTGTGATTAGTTTGGTAAAAGTCTCATTTAATAATTCAAACAGGTTAATGAGAAATTAATTTTTTTGTAAAACCTTGCAAACTCGGAAATTAAAAACGCTAGACAAAATTTATTTGAGCAAACATTAACTGTGTTATTTATGTATAGTTAAAATAATACTGTGGTTCTAATAAAACATGCGGAAAAATAATGAAGAGTTGATGAAGTAAACTCATAGTTCGTTTACATCGAGGCTGTGTCGGACGCGTAAGGTATACTCTGCTCAAGGGAAAGTGTAGACTGAATATTCAGTCCAAGCGTAAAACGAACTCCGATCGACGATATTTCCAGATAAGAAATGTTTCTCCAGTAAGAAATAAGGTAAGTTAGTTGACTTTTGACTTTGAGGTGTGTTCGTGTTCAGTTCTTTATCGATTTGACAGTGCTTAGTATAGTTTAATCACTAGTTTGTTTTTATTACAGTTATTTAGTTTTAGTGATATAACACGTTTTTATTTATTTAGATGTGACAATAATGCTATAGGATTCAGTGTGTATATAATTATCAGTGTTTATTGCAATTATGATATTTAGGCTCTTTCAAATTTTAGGAAGTGTGCTATTAGTAGTTGACAAGAAATGTTTGCAATGGAAGAGGCCAGAGCTGAGCCAGTGACTGTACATTGTGCGTGTGGTATCACTGCCGCCTTGTTGACAATCGAGTTTTGAAAACTTCTGAATCTTTCTTCCTACTTCAAGAAAATTCTATTTAATATGAGAGTACGATTTTAGTGTCACTTAAATAACACAATTAATTTAGGTTTAAAGAAATTTTATCTAGCGTTTGTCATTATCGAATTTACAAAGGTTTACAAAAAAATTAATTTCTCATTAACCTGTT
Organism: Stictocephala bisonia; assembly: GCA_035578905.1. Lineage (NCBI taxonomy): Eukaryota > Metazoa > Arthropoda > Insecta > Hemiptera > Membracidae > Stictocephala > Stictocephala bisonia. The sequence continues at coordinate 61,285 of JAQJVL010001609.1, read as the reverse complement.
TGAATTATTAAATGAAACTTATACCAAACTAATCACAATGAATCAAACTGTCGTCCATCCACAAGAAATTATTTTATTATTATTACTCTCGCAACAGTAACAGGTTAAAGACGACTTACGCGCAATTTCACTCATAAAACCGTGTTCTTAAACACAAATATCACAATAAAAAAGCAAATTAGTTTAAGCAAAATATCCAGCATGATTTTTTCTTAAAGAATATAACATGGTGGACACTATACAAGTAGTTTGAAAATTATTGCTTACTTATTTTAAGTTTGACAGCAAATTAAAGCTCAGAGTTTTGTCATTTCAGACCAGTGGTGCGTGGCCGTTCCGCCAGTACCAAAGTTATTTTATTCGGACTATAATAATAAAGTACTTACTCAACATTATAAAGCATACAGAAATAAGCTAAATTCAGATATTCATGAGTTGAACAACAATTATTATCGTTACCTTTTAGAAAATAACAAAGGGAATATTTAAAAGAAACCTGGAGTTTTAAATGAAATTACAGGGCAAAAACTAAAACAAATTCTTCAATAGCATTAGAAATTAATAATAAGCATGAAACCAATCCTTATATTGTTGCTAAATAATTTAACAATCAATTGCTAATAGTTAGGCCCAAAGCACAACAAGCCTACTAATTTCAATGAAGTAACTTAATAAACTGTTTTATAGAACGCTGTATTTTAAAATCGATGTTTATGAGTCCAGTTTCAGAACAAGATGTATGTCAAGTAATAAGTACTTTAAAGAATGGAACTTCATCTGGTATTGATGGGATTAATACACAAACTATTAAGAGACATTGCAATACAATTATTAGCGTTTTAAGTTATTTTAAACATTATATAAACTAAAATATTTCAATTGTTTTGTTTTATTATTGCATCTTAGATGGATTAAAGTTTAGAAATTAAATACTATAGGTGTTATAAAATTGTTTAGTCACTTGACATAAAATGCTGAGTTGGTAAAACTTCCGAACGGGCTTTGCCTTGGAAGCTAATTTATTTCTCAAACTTTTGAATTTATTATTGTTAGTTAAGAAATTTATTTGTTTAATGAATGAGTTAGAATTTTTATCTTGGTTTATGTATGAGCAATGTTGTGCTAAATTATGTTTTCTTGTATTTATACTGTATATTTAGTAAATTTGACTGAAAGTATTCATTCGATAGGAAAAAACGAAAAAGTTGTGACAATTTTATATAACCACTGTAAATAACCAATCACTGTCGTACACTAGGCCCATAGCAGAGTAAGGGATTCAAAACATTTCCTTTACCTCCTCATTCCGAAGAAATATTTTTTTTTAGATTTTTGAAATTTGTCCTACTATTATTTGTATTGCTTCATGGCAGGATGTAAAAATATGAAAAATAAAGAACAGGATGCAACAGGCACTGGAATTAAACAAAATCATTATAAATATGTTTTCTTAAGGTTTTAAATTATTAAAAAACATAAAACAGAGTAATTCTAAAAGCTGAAGTTTTCTAGAAAAATGTTAACCCTTTCAGTGCCGTGACCATTTCCCAAAAGGATGTGCATAAATTGCCGGGCTGTTTTTCCCAAATTTACAAGGGTTTGGGAAAAATGTTGAAAAAAAAACTATGTACCCTATATTCATAATTTTTGTTTTAATTTATAGAACATGAAAGTCTCTACAAAATACATATAGTAATAGGACAATTTATGAAAGGTAAAAAATAATTAAAAAATAATTATCAAAAGTAAAAAGAAAAAACTAGGTTTGAATTGAATTTTCAAATGTTTAACATTATTTTATTTATACCATGTAAAAGACCAATAAAAATAACAAAATTCATGTATAACATAAATTTATAGTTTTATAATTTGACTTGATTGAGTAATATAAACAGAACTCATCATAAAGTAATTTTTTGTCACATTTCTGTAACTTTGTGAAAAAAACATTATAAAAAAACTATTTGTCCTAAATTCATAAATCTTTCTTTACATTGTAGAACATAAAATTCTATACAAAATACATACAGTAACCAAAGAAGTTTTTAAATTATTAGCAACTTGAATAATTTATATCGACTTTAGTAGATATTTGGATTCAATCTTAAGTCCTTAAATTCCTTGCTAAATTTGTTGCATTATTTTGACAGAATTCACTAATTTATATATATAAAAATAAAATACAAGGAAATCAACTTTTTTATTCCATATTTATGCTTTTATAAATTTTACAAACTATTTACAACTCATGGTAAATTTCGAGTAGCTATTTTCTTGGACACACAAAAAACCTTGCATGTTGTACACCATTAGAATTGCATCCAAGGAATCTGTAAGGGTTTTTTTAGATAGGTTGGGTACCTCAGGAAGATGGAGGACATTTTTTTTACGAAAGCCTCCTTAAATTTCTTTCATCAAGTCCATTATCTCTTTTCGAGGTCGAGAACACGCTGTTCCCTCTGATACTCAACCCAACTAGCTGCAATAGCAATATCAAAGAAATGCATAATCAGCCTTACGGTCCACTTTCAGGTTCTTATACAAGTCCTGTAGTAGCTTATCATTCTGTCCGGGAAGATACTCCACCTAAGTGTTATAACTCTTTACATCAGTGGCCTTGTAATCTGAATGTACTGTTTCCTTGCTTTACATCATTTTGTACATTGGTATGTAGGAAATACTCCTTCTTTGTTTGACATGAGTAATACAGACTTGTTGTCAAACCACTTAACCACACATACTTGACCATCAGACTTCACACTTTGATCTACTGATCCTCTGCCTTCATATTTTAGATCATTATCGCCTTTCAACTTGCAATTTTGGGGGACCCGCAGTTTTTGGAGGGTTCCAGTACTAGTTGCTTCAGATTCTGAGTGGAGAAAGTCAAAAGCTGCTCAGAATTAAAATAACAGACCATATAAACAGAAACTCCCTTAGAAAATTTTCTTAACATTTTTATTACAGCCTTTCCCCCAATTGTAAGATTGTTGAACATTGGCTTTTCAACTATTTGATCGCCTTTACCATTGTACAGAAACAGATCCAAAGGCATTCCATCTGGAGCAGCTGCTATAAAGATTTTTATACCGCAGGGATTTGGCTTCATCTTGATGACTTGCCTTGCAAGGCAGTGTCCTCAAAAAGATACCATTTGTTCATCTATGCCTAATTTCTGAGACATTTCATTGAGGAGACATCCTGTTCTTATGGATTGTATCAAAGGAGACACTTTCCAAAACTTCATAGCATCTTTGTCTTCTTGACTTACTTCATTGTCATAAACTATCTTCAAATTTGCTCTGACTGCAAAAATTGTTCTCTTGGTAAAATTGTCACAATTGAAGGTACTTTGGTTTTCATATCGTAATACATTCTAGTTATAGGAAAAACCAAAAGTGACATTTTTATTGAGCACCAAAAATTTTTTTCATTTCCTCTGTATTTGTAACAACAAGGCCGACCTTTATGTTCTACATAAATTCGGTTAGTCTGCTCGATCATAAGATGAAATATGTCTTCAGATATATACTTGGATACATATTCTTGAGCAGGAAAATTTACTGCATTGATTTGTTTTTCCAAGTATTCAGTGGCAGGTGGAAAGGTTCAAAACAATCTTCTTTATTCCAAAACAACCTGGATTGTCAATGACCATGTTGGCCCGCTTGATGCGCTTGGGATACTATTGGTGCAGTGACAGTATGAGGAGAAAGAACTCTAGGTGATGTAGCCGTTATGGAAGCGCTAGCTGCAATACCTGTAAAATATACAGAAAATAAAGTTGTTCCTGGAAATTAGATAAGGGAATATCCACAACATCGTAAAATAAACAATCCAACCCAATCTAGGCTAACCTAGCCTAACACAAACAAACTAACAGGTTTTACTATTTTATTGTACACATCGAGATGTCAAATGTCGTAATAATGTAATACATTACTTACTTACTTACTTATCCGGTCCCGTTCCAGTCAATCCTGGGTCTGGGTTGTCACCAAGCCTCTCCATCTTCTCCTGTCCCTCCACATCTCCTCTCTCACCACTTCCCCCCACACACTCCCTCTCTTTTCCACGTCTGTCCTCACTCCATCCAGCCATCTTCTTCGTGGTCTTCCTCTGGGCCTCCTTCCCTCCATTTCCCATTCCTCCATCTTCCTCGGCAACCTCTCTACACTCATCCTTTTTACGTGACCATACCACCTCAACCTTGCTTGTTCCACTCTTTCTCTTATACTCTCCTCCACTACATCCTTCCTTATCTCACTATTCCTAATTCTATCTCTTCGAGTTCTTCCCTTTATTGCTCTCAAGAACCTCATTTCCCCTGCCTGTACTCTACTCCACTCCCTTTCTGACATCCGCCATGTCTCTGCCGCATAAGTAATTATAGGCCTATAGTAATTCTTGAACATCATTACCTTGGCCCTCCTTGGTACCTCTTTGTCCCATACTAGGTGTTTCACCATCCGGAAGAATCCCGCTCCCATTCCTAATCTGGCATTTATTTCCTGTTCCATTCTTCCATCACTTGACACCATCGTTCCAAGGTATTTGAAATCATCTACCTTTTTTAGTATACTTCCATCTACCAATAAATCTTCTTCCAAAACTGTGTCCCTTCCTACTACCATTACTTCACTTTTTTCCTTGCTTATCCTCAGCCCTCTCTCCCTCATCTTCCTACTCCACTTGTCCAGTTGTTCTTGTATCTCCTCCCTGTTTTCTCCCCACATCAGAATATCGTCAGCAAACATCATTATCTTCATCTCTTCATTTGTCTCCTCTTTAATTTCTCTCATCATTATCTCCATAACTACATTAAAAAGAATCTTTACTGTACAGATTTATACTGTACAGAAAAAATTACAGAAAATTTACTGTAAGAATGTAATACATTCTTACAGTAAAATTCTAAGCAAAATTAAACTAATACGTAACAAATTATCTCTCCATACTTACCTCTTGGTGATATATCTGGTGACAAGCTCGGTGTTCTAGGAGATGATGATCTTATTTGTGTACGCCTTGGCGATGCAGTTCTAGCTGGTAAATGACCCGATGTTGATGCAACAGGCACTGGAATTAAACAAAATCATTATAAATATGTCTCTTAAGGTTTTAAATTATTAAAAAAAATAATAAAACAGAGTAATTCTAAAAGCTGAAGTTTTCTAGAAAAATGTTAACCCTTTCAGTGCCGTGACCATTTCCCAAAAGGATGTGCATAAATTGCCACGCTGTTTTTCCCAAATTTATAAGGGTTTGGGAAAAACGTTGAAAAAAAAAACTATGTACACTATATTCATAATTTTTGTTTTAATTTATAGGACATGTAAGTCTCTACAAAATAAATATAATAATAGGACAATTTATGAAAGGTAAATAATAATTAAAAAAATAATTATCAAAAGTAAATAAAGAAAAAAAAACTAGGTTTGAACTGAATTTTCATATGTTTAACATTATTTTATTTATACCATGTAAAAGACCAATAAAAATAACAACATTCGTTTATAACATAAATTTATAGTTTTATATTTGACTTGATTGAGTAATATAAACAGAACTCATAATAAAGTAATTTTTCGTCACATTTCTGTAACTTTGTGAAAAAAAAAAAACATTATAAAAAAACTATTTGTCCTATATTCATAAATCTTTTTTTACATTGTAGAACATAAAATTCTATACAAAATACATACAGTAACCAAAGAATTTGTGAAATGAATATAATTGAACAATTCAGTAATAATCGAAAGTAAAAAACTATCACCAAATAAACAATCACAACAAACTCCTATCCTTTGATATAATAATGATTATCACAAATTATATGTTTCAAAATAGCAAAGTAAAACTGTACTACAAATTACTTTTAGTAACAACAGACATACGACATTGTCAGACATAACCAAAAGAACTGAATAATATTTGTGTATTCTACTGACCAATGTCATTGCTATCTTTTTGCTCGATTACCAATTCAAAGGCGTAAAAGAAAGAAACACGAAAATGATGCAAATGGAAAGATCGATTCATTCGAAATACGGCGGATCTTTAACCGAGTCGATCAAATACATACTATATGAAATATTACGAAAATACGGATCGTTGACTGGGTCGATGCCGGCAATTTATGCATAAATTACATCGTCGCTACGGCACTGAAAGGGCTAAACATACCTGCTGTTAAAAAAACGGTAGCAGCATTACAATCCCCCGCTCCAGGAACATCAACAGCTTTCATTTCATCTTCTGAAGAGATGAATTACTTCATTAGGTTGGTAGTCAGGGTCAACGTCTTCATAATCATCGTCATCAGTCAGATAGAGCTCGCTGATGTTACCATTTAGCTCATTGTCAAAAGTCTTCAAATCCTTGCGAATCTGAAATTAAAATAATCCTTCAAAATCCTAAACATTTATCATTTTTCCTACTATGAAAGTTTCTAACGCTGGAATCAGTAAAAGAAGGATAAAAATTACAGTATAACAATAGGAAAGGTACTTTATTTACTCGTAAAAAATCTACTAAACAAAATAAAAAATGTATGTATAACCTTGTACACATAATTTTAACGATACCTGTGGGCTTTGTAGTTTATTTACTTGAGAAAAATGTTTATACAATGAAAAATATAAAAGTAAAAATATATAAATATATACACACACATTTATTCATTTCAAAATAAAATGTGACTGAAGAAGTAGTCCATACAAAATAAAACAATTTTTAAAATATAGACCATAAATAAGACATTTTTTCGATAAAATTAGACAATGTAGTTTATTTAATTGTAAAAATAGTTTTAATCATGGAAAATAAAAAAGTTTAAATATTTAAACCCATACATTTCAATTTGAAAATGAAAATTGTCTTTTCAAATTATATTTCATTTTTGGACCAACTCTGAGCACGGATTCCAAATGTTAACAGGAGTACACATAAAAGTTTTAAACGTTACCATGGTAACTAAAACCATATAAACTGTTCAGTTTGTTACATTACCATCTTAATTAGTTCATTGACAATAAATGTGGATAAAGACTAAATAATCACAGTTTTAAAAAAAAAAATGTACTTACGTTGGGTTAAGTTGCTGAAAACGCCAAGGTTGCCAGTCCGCCATGTTTGATGCAGGAGAGAACAGTGAAATACAGAACAAAACAAAAATCCAACTAGTGTGGGAGGTGCTGGCATCTACCAGGTGCAGAATGAAGTAGCAATGAGGTTAAGTGGTAGAGAGGGCTTTGCAGCCCTAACTTCGCCTCTTGAATATAAATAAAGACGTTTTTCATTTCATTTCAATCAGCCCTACCACACACTTATCCGTAGGGACACAAAAATAAAGAAATTTCCTTATTTTATGTTAACTGGAGTCGAAAGTTGGAAACTGTCACATCAGCAAACTTACCTTTGAAGACGAGCCCACTAACACCACAGTAGAAGTAAAAAAATACAAAAGTATCACATTATAACAAATTTTCTGTGCCAGTGGTACCTTGTCTTCTAAGGTAAGTTTGCTGATGTCCTATCTCTCCAATATACTAAAAACATATCCTTAGAATAGTTAGCGTAAAATATCACTAGAAGGCAACAATACATAGTAAAAAAACATAGGACAACAATAGCACAATTTACTTGGTATCTGACGACTTTATTTACAAAACCACTAAAATTACATAAAATTTGTACATTTATAATATAATAATTTGTAAGTGCAGTAACTTTAAATAACATAGTCTAGTTCATAGCGGATGAACTGGTTCTTAGGATCATTGTGTATCCGAGGATATCCTGCCACAAGTGTGTCTTGCCCTCCAATGTAAAGAGAATTGTAGATTTTCCAGTAGACATCACGTACCTTACGAGCAGGATGGAATAGGCCCTGAAACGAAGAAAGAAACAGCTGTCAGTGGTGAGATTATAGGATGTACAATTCAATGTGCAACCTTCTCACAACTGATGCCTTCACAAAAACACATCTCTCACAACATTATTAAGTGAAATATCAAAGAATATAGTGACTATCTATGTTTTAAAACACCAGAAATGTTACTAAAATGTAAATAATTAGCTGTTCCCGCTCGCTTCATTGGTCATAATATTGAGTTTAATTATATAATCAAAATGTGCAGCAGCCTTTCAGTTTACACTGTATCAAATTTAAATCCAATTTCGAACAGCTGATGTTATTTATAATTTACTACTGTACTCGTCTATTTTAATTTTAAAAGTTTAGCCAACCACAGTTATTCAATTTTTTTTAAATTTAACAGCTGTTGATCAAATAAATAAGAATTAATATTGCTCCATAAGAATACCATGGTAATTTAGGAGGCCAGTGGGACGGAGTCCTGAGGTCGGAGAGGAAAATCCTTTCTTAGTTAGCCTTTAGGGATCAAGATAAACATGGGTACAAAATTTCAAGCCGTTTGGACGAGTAGTTTTGGAGAAATAGTGATGAGTGTTAAATGGCTTTTATATATATATATATATATATATATATAAATATATATATATATATATATATATATAGAGAGAGAGAGAGAGAGAGAGAGAGAGAGAGAGGGATTGGTATATTTATGTGAATCAGCCCATTAGTTTTCCTATGACGAAAATCATGGAACATTTCTTCATCAGGAACTATTCTCAGTCATAAAAAGTTTCAGCTAAACTTTATTGATTACCGTTTTAAGAATTGTTTAATAATGTTATGTGTGCAGAAAAGCAACCGCAAAGATAACTATAAATTAAAAACAACTTCATTGAAAATTCCTTTCTTCTCTCTGTTTATTTGTAATTGTTAGTTAAATTACTTCAAATTAAATTATTTTTAAATCATAGCCGAACCACTAACCTGCAGAGTATACTGGAGTATCTTCATGGGTCCAAGGGCTACTCTTAGTCCCTCAATGGAATCCATGAAGGCCTGCACTAAGTGAGGTGAAGTCTCGAAGATGTTAGGCCATACATGGTTCAGTAAATGGATGAGGGCATCCTCACAGCCAAACCCATACACTCCCAGCGCCATGTGTTTGATGGCTGCACATGCTGTCTGCCGATGTACCAAGTCTCTGCCAACATTTAATTTATATGACAATCTCTTAATCGCTAATTGTCATCATTGACTATAGAAACAAGAATACTGTCCGCTCATATGAGTCCTACAAAGCAGGTGTTTCTGTTCAGTGAAATTAGTTCATGTTCGGTTTTCACATGCAAGGCTAATGGTCTCCCTCTCTTTATCTCCCTCCAGCACACGCAGAAGTGACTAATAGTTGAGCTAACAGTTCACCAAACAGTTGTCTGTATGCTTATTTGAAAACAATCACTGTACAGGTTTGTGCCTACAGAAAATGCATTGTCTGTTTGTTTCTATAGTCAATGCTCTGAGCTGTTATGCAATTTTATAAGGTACTACAACTAAATTTACAAACAAACAAAATAATAAATGAATATTTTCATATACAGTTTTATTTCTACACAAAATAATAAAGCCATGATATATTTAACAGAATTATAGTGGTTTAGATGTACAAATGACATTGAAATGCAACTGCAATAGTAAAAACTTGTGTACAAGTATACAGTTTAAAAATAGTGACTTGTCAATTGACACTAACGTTGAAGGTTAGTGAGTCTTCTTGAAGGTCTGCGAAACTTAATTGAATGTTTTGGGATGAACAAAGTTGCTGCCAAATTTATGTCTTGGGTTCTGACATAAGAAATAAAAAAAACACTTTGAGTTGACACGTTGAGCTTTCAAAGAACAGCTTAAACTTTTTTTTAAGGAGAGTCCAAAATTCTTCTTAAGTATATACAAAATTATTATTATTAAATTTGATTTTCCATAATTTTTCCATTTAAAAGAGAACAGAATTGTTTTCGGCTCCGAGGGATTAGATTTTAATTCATCCCTCAATTTATTTTTTAAATACAAATATCTGTTGTTCTAATTTAAAACAAACCAAAACCAGTAGAAGAAAATCTAATCTCATAGGTCACTAGGCACACTTACATACAAAGCATGGTAAAATTTGAAATATATATGACAAAAATGTAAGCGTAAAATATTTTTAAGTAATGTTCAACTGCAAAAGATGGGAGTAAACTACTGATAAATACGCTGCCTGGTAGCCAAGCAGGGAAGAGAGTCAACTGCCATGACTGTTCAAATACAATGGTTTAGAGATGGACGAACAACGATAACCGGTCTTTTGACAGAAGACTGAGTTATAAGTCCAGTGGAGTCCCGGTAATTCGAAATACATACCATTATTTCAAAATACATGCATGTATTCATGTTCTTGACTCAATAATTGATTTGATATAATTGGGACTGAACTCATTTCGGATTACCAAATTTTTCGGATTAAACAGATTTTCTTAATGACAGTACTTTATGTATCAACAGTACTTTAGTTTTAAAAGCAATAAGAGCCTATAATAGTAAAAGGTAGATTAATAATTGGTCCAGCGCTACGTGATGCCGTTGCATTTGCCAAAGGCTGACGGTAGTCGTGTGCATATTTCTGGCATTCTCATGCTACCTTAGACGGCACTGATCCCAATTCCACTATCAATCTCACATTTACAGTTCTAACTTATATGTTTACATATCTAATTTTTTTTGTTTCCATACCGTACCGCTGCATACTAAGTTTTAGTTGTGACTTATTTTATAGTAGTCATTTATACTATAATATAAATGCAAACAGCGGGTAACCCACACAGACGCTGCAGCTGTATTTGATCTCACAGTAAAATACGTACAGCAATAACCCACCGCAACCCCAGTGGATACTGTTTTTGAAACTCTGGTGTAATTTAACTTGGAGGGAGAGGAATCCTTCTTGAAAGCAAACAAATTTAACTGATTTTTTTCAAAAGTAACATTTGAAAATTGTATTAACAGTTAAGTACTTGAAATTATATTTTCTTGTTATTTTTAGATATATAAAAGAGTGGTTCTTACAGTAACTGTGTTTTTATTTACCCAAAATCTTTTGCCGATTTCCGTTTCGGCTAAGCGAATTTTTGGACTAGTGGGACTCTATTGCAGTTCCAAAGTCAAAAACAAGAGGGTCGGTGACTTGACTGTGACAAAATTATTCATGAGAGGAGAATGTTATTCTTCCTCTACCCATTCTTTATAGACTATTGTTCTATGGAGGGAACTTGTTCAGACAGTGTAAGGGGGTGATCCAGTACAAGGTGAACAATACTGATACTTCCAGTCTGGGCTGGATTCGAACCTACGTTATCTCTCACCCATGCTCAAAAACCTGACGCCTTAGACCACTCAGTTATCAGCTTGCCCAATTTATTCATGTTTTCTGTTTAAGTAATGGCGATGAGTTGTCCGTAATCAAAATGGGTTGTCGGGACCCAAGAAAAAGGTTATGTGTCAGACGACGACATCTTCCACAGTCTAGCCACACAGTCAAGTGTATGTGTGTAATGATTATTTTTATGTTTCTTAATGGAAAATTGTATGGCAGGCTAAATTACATAATTTCAGGGCATGAGTAAGTCAATGGAAATGTCTTTGCCACCTCTAAAAAAAATGGACGTCATGAAGAAAATCAAACATTAAGACAACGTTCGTTTGTTTTAAATATCAATTCATTCAAAGTTTGTTCCATCTGGCAAGAGAGTTAATCAAACTTTTTATTCAGAAGTTTAAAGTGAAAAAAGATTTAAGATATTACCTGAGAAACTATCTATATATATAAAAGGCAAAGCCCTCACTGATTGACTCACTCATCACTAATTCTCCAACTTCCCATGTAGGTAGAGAGCTGAAATTTTGTACACTGTTTCTTTAGAACTTAAATAGGACAACTAAAGTATTTTCATCTTGATAAAGTACTCCTAAGGGGTATAAAGCACTCTTAAAAGATTGGTCCATAAGGATAACATTGGGTTGATTTTAGTAAATTAATAACAGCGGTTTTGTAAATAAATAAACATGTCTATTTTGAATGTTTGACATTATACTATTTAATATATTACTATGAGTTTAATCTTCAGCTGTTAAACAAAAATAAATGAAATGAACACTCTTGAAATAGGCTAAATAGGTGGCAAAGCAATTAGTGTGAGTGAGATTCTGTACCGAAATGTAATATTGTAATTTTACGTTATATAGTTAATATACTGATTTTTGTATTGAATAGTTACATGCCGAGGCCGAAGGCCGAGGTGTATCGAGCGTAGCGAGCGTCGGGGTTGGCACGCGAAGCGTGCAGGGGTGTCCCCTAGTACTAATATAAAAGCATTATTTTGCTTACTTTCATATCTCTCAGATTATTAAAAAATATGTATGACTTTGGATACTCTGGAACTCTGCTCTCAGGAAAATCAAACACATAATAACCAAAACACCATAAAAATACTACATCAAAATATAAACTGGATAACTAATAAATTAGACAGACTCAACCATCTCCTGAGTGATGAAAACCCGGACTTGTTAATAGTAACTGAACACGGACTATCAAAAGAAAACCTTGCAACAACCTGCCTTGAAGGCTACTCACTGGTAGGAGGGTTCACAAGAAAAGACCACATCAAAGGAGGAGTAGCTGGATACGTGAAAAAAGGCCAAGAGAAAGAAATAACACTTGTTGAGACAAGTGGACCTGAATCAGAACTTGTATGTGAAACAGCCCTCTTTGAAATAAAGACCAAAAAGCTAAATATACAAGTTCTGGGTGTCTATAGGCCACCTCGGGCAAAGCTAGACAATTCAATCGAAGTCCTAACCGAACAACTAAACAGAATCATGAGCTCAAACAAGCAAACCGTACTCGTGGGAGACATCAACGTGGACAATCTTACAGAAAATAATGACAACAAAAAACTTCAAGAATTACTTGCTACATATGACATTGTGAGAATGACCCTCCCTCCCACTCGAGTCACAAGTGAAACTGAAAAATCAATAGACTGGATTTGCACAAACATACACCCTGAGCACATAAAAACCTCCATCATACTGACAGGCTTATCAGACCATACAGCACAAACTTTCTCCCTTAAAACATCAAAAACAATCTTAAAAACTGTAAAAGAAAGGAAGAGACTTTTTACCAACAGAGAAATAGTACAGTTTAAGGAAAAATTACAAACACTAACCTGGGACGAGATCCTGATGGAAGAGGATATTAACCACGCCTACAACTCCTTTCACAGTACTATTCAGCTGACACTAAACGAAACTTGCCCTTTGAAACTAGTAAGAGAAAAACAAAATAAAAAAAGACAGGTCTGGGATGATGAATGCAACCGATTAAAAACTGCATACATCAATGCTCTTGAAATAGAACAACGCACAGGCCTGGCAAGACACAAAGCACAAACAGCGGAAAGAAAGAAGGAGTATGACTTGAGACTGAAACATCTAAGACGAGAACAAACAGTAACACACATTAACCAAGCAGAAAACAAATCAAAGGCACTGTGGCAGGCAATAAACAACGAAAGAAAAGCAACCACAAACATAAATAATCAGCTCAGCCTCCAGCTAAATGGAAAATTAATTAAGGACCCATATGATGTAGCAAACTTCTTTAATGTATACTTCTCAAAAATAGCAGAAAACACACTCCAAACAAACATAAGCAAAAATAATCCCACACACCTGGACCTAGCCCCAGTCACAAATGAGAAGTTACAGTTCCAACCAACAACAAGCGAAGAAGTAAAAAAAGCCATAGACTCCTTAAAACCAAAAACCTCGTCTGGAATTGATAACATATCTGCAAAATTAGTTAAAAGATGCAAAGAAGAACTGACACTACCACTCACTAATATAATAAATAAATCCCTTGAACAAGGTATCTTTCCAACTCTTCTAAAAACTGGCAAAATATACCCAAAATATAAAAAAGGACCACAAACCGAACCAGGCAGCTATAGACCAATATCCCTCATCCCAACATTCTCCAAAATAATCGAGAAAATCGTTCTTATAAGACTCCTAAACCATCTGGAACAGCATAACTTACTCACAAACAAACAGCATGGATTCCTTAGGGGTAGGTCAACAACCACAGCCCTGATACAGCTAACAGAACACATCATAGACCAACTAGAGGAAGGCTGCACAGCAACTAGTCTATTCCTTGACTTCAGTAAAGCCTTTGACTGTCTCAACCATGATGTGCTACTACAAAAACTAAGAGCCTTAGGCGTGGGAGGCAAAGAAGCAAAGTGGTTTGAATGCTACCTCAAAGGAAGGAAACAACTGGTGGAAATAGCCTGCACCCAAAACAATACAAAGTACAAAATACAATCTGTAACAACCGAGGTGAAAAGAGGAGTTCCGCAAGGATCAGTACTTGGTCCAGTGCTTTTCCTCCTCCTCACAAATGATATGCCAAACTGCCTAGGCGATGCTTGTTCAACAGTAATGTATGCAGACGATACCGTTCTCACCATCTCTAATAAAATAACTGAAATGCTTGAAATAAACACAACTACATGCTTCAACCAAGCTAAACAATACTGTGCAAACAACGATCTGGTCTTAAATGAAAATAAAACAGTACAAATAGTCTTCAACACAAGAAACAAAACCACAAACCTTACACACCTCCCCGGACTCGAAGCAGGCAGCATAACAAAATACCTCGGCATCACAATTGACCCAAAATTGTCCTGGAAGCCCCATATAGACCAACTAAGTAAGAAACTTTCCTCAAGTATCTATGTAATTCGTAGAATTAAACAAATATGTGGCCCCGAGGTAGCAAAAGTTGCTTACTTCTCTCTTTTTGAAGCGCACCTAAGGTATGGAATAGCATCATGGGGAGGAACAGCAGCGCTCAACATGGGAAAAATTCTTATCCAACAAAAGCGAGCAATCAGATGCCTGGCGGGACTCCAATATCAAGAAAGTTGTCGAGAATCCTTCAAACAGCTAAAGGCTCTCACAGTGGTGTCTCTTTACATCCGAGAAACCATCCTGTATGCAGTCGCCACACAACAATTAAGGCATCGAGAATTACATCCATATAACACAAGACATGCCGCAAACTTCACTCTGCCCACCCACAGCCTAAGCATTTTTGAGAAGAAACCCTCTTACAAAGGAGCGCTGTTTTTTAACCACTTGCCCGATCAACTAAGAAACCAGCCACCTCAATGTTTTAAGAACCAGCTGACGAAATGGCTCCAAGAAAGGCCCTACTACTCGGAGTCTGAATTCCTGAACACCTGACACAGTGCAGCCTAAGACAAGAATTTTACTTTGGACAACAAAAGACAACTTTTATAACTATGACAAAAAAACAGGGATTTTTGCATTGTATAAATCTTATTTACCAAACTCTTTTTGTTTCTATGACGCCTGTACTATTCTCCATGAATATGTAAATAAAGAATATTGTCTATTGTCTATTGTCTATTGTCTACTTTATAAAGTTTTTATATACCTGTCCATAAGAGCATCTTCAAGTAGAGGTGTAACAGCATATATGTAGTCCTTTCCCATCTCTCCAATGTATTCAAAAAGGAAAGAAAGCGACTTGAGCACACCATTCTGGACGTTGAGCTCAGGGACTCTGTACTCATTCATGAGCGCTGGAAGGACTGTGAAGGGAGAACAGGTCTCTGCCACGATGGCTATGGCGACTGTTGTACAGACACGGTTCTGTCTCTCTTGAACTTTGAGGTTATTGAGAAGTGTAGCCAACACATCGTGGGGTCTGTAAAGACAAGGCGTTTTTATGAAAGACTTAAAATTTTCATTGTGTTACTTATCTAAATTTAATTTAGCTCTAAGTATTCTCGAAAACGTTAAAAATTAAAATACAACAGTAGAAGAAAATTGGTGATTATTTTATTATTGTACTTAGAATCAGCGACTTTTGTAAAATAATCATAATTCTCTACTATTGTATTTTTTAGCATGCTTGTCGTTTACAAATGCTTCAAAATTATGCTTTGCATAACGCAGACACTAGAAGGAACAATAGAGCCATAAGTTCAAAATTATTTTAATTATATCAATTTTTACTTTACATTAACAAACTTACCATAGAAGACAAGTTCACTAACACCAGAGTAGTAGTAACAAACACATAATCTCACAAATTTTCAATACAACTGGCATTTTCTTCAGGTCAGAGATTCTCTCTCTCTCTCTACCTGAAGAAAATGCCAGTGGTATTGAACATTTGTGAGATTATGTTTTTATTTTGTGTTTGTGTACTACTACTCTGGTGTTAGTGAACTTGTCTTCTAAGGTAAGTTTACTGATGTCCTATCTCTCCAATATGCTAATCCCTGGCCTAGTGCCCTTTAACCCATTGCGGTAGACATACGAGCTCAGCTCGTGCCGGCCGTTCCGGACTCAATGCCGACATACGAGCTGGGCTCGTACTGCTATTAGCAACGCTATTGCTCATGTAGTTCTTTAAAAATCCAACAGATGGCGTTTGAATGCTCTCGTGTAAGTATTTGGGAATACAAATATACAGCTGAATTTTGTTTTGCGTGTTGGCTAAACTCAGTGTCAGTTTTCGATTTATTGTTTGTTTACACGCTGTGTTTATGTTAGTGTGCTGTCTTAGCTGTCTGCCATTGACCTAGTTTTGTTGTCGTGTGTTTATGTTTGATTTATTTGATTTAAATTTACGTTTATTATTTGAATTATGGATCGTACAAAACAATTAGATGATGATGATGAAGTGGAAATGTTATTAGATAGTGATTATAGCTGTAGTAATGAGTCAACTGTAAGTGACAGAAGTGAAGACGATGTAATTGTGTCCAGTGCTAAGAGAGCAAATTCTAGTTTACAAATTGAAGTAGGCATTGACTACGAAAGTGATATTGGAAATAATAATAGTGTAAGTGTTTTTGACAACATCCGTTCAGATGATGATTTAGTTGCTGCTTCAGATGACGAAATAGGTAAGTCTAGTTATACATTTGTTCAACCTAGCACAAGTAGGCCTAACCTACAAACAGAAGATCTGTAAGTAACATAATATAATTTTTTGGCATGTTATTATATTATCAATGTGTATGAAATTTGTTTTC
Source organism: Stictocephala bisonia (assembly GCA_035578905.1). Lineage (NCBI taxonomy): Eukaryota > Metazoa > Arthropoda > Insecta > Hemiptera > Membracidae > Stictocephala > Stictocephala bisonia. The sequence continues at coordinate 44,227 of JAQJVL010001609.1, read as the reverse complement.
TATGTAAAAAACATTATAAAGTTTCAGAAAATAGTGATTAAATAAGATTTCAATAGTAAAAAAAAAATTAAAATGTTTTTTTTTTTAAGTTTTATACATTATTTATTTATTTTTTATAAATAAACACAAATTGCAAAATAAATTTATATGAAAATCAGTTAGTCATTTATGTAGTTTAAAGACAATTTGTTTTTATATAAAAAGCTAAAGATTTCATATTTCTATCTATTATATTGTATTTTTTACAAATTTTTAACTGAAACCTTGCATTATTAATGATTTTAAATGCTGCCAGTAGTGCTGTGAAGGCCAGAATACCTACTACCTCAATGGGTTAACCTAACATTACTTTAAATTAAATATTTTTATGCTAGGAGATAAGGCGTCAGCAAATGTATTTGTTTACTACAGGAAGGTGTTAGTGGATTTGTCTTCTAAGATAATTTTGCTGATGCTCTCTCTCTCCTAATTAACTAATTCCTGCCCCTAGTGCCCTTTAACCCAACTAAAAATCAAACATACAATTGTAATTTGTAGTCTTAAAATACTGTGCAGGTGTTTTTCATAGATTTCCATTGTTTCATAAATTAGTAAGAATAAACTTTAAAAAATCATAATACTGACAACATTAGATATGTGTACAATTAAAAATTAAATAAATTTTGCAGCGCTTTTAGAGGAAAGATATGCTCGATTAAAACATATCTACACACAAGGTTAGTCAAGTCCATTTTTGCTTTGTAGACCCGTTGGACTAATGTATAACACGACTTTTGAACCACAAAATTGGCACATTGGAATTGAAGCCATGCGTTAGGTTAGACTAAGTAAATTCTTACCCAATCGCTTTAGCAATGTAACCGAAGGTGTTGACAGTGGCTCGTCGAATAGCTTTCTTGTGAGCTTTGAGCAGTTCGAGTAGCTCAAAGCAAATCCTCATCCATTCACGAGCAGACACATACTCGGGTCCTCTGTCAGCAATGCGGCCAACCAGATCTATGCAGTTTTCTTGTACCTGGAAATAAAATATACTTATTACATACTTATATTTCTTCCCTTAAAAACTGCTGAACACAAATCACCTTCACCCAGATTTACTATAAATAACATTCAGGTTAATTTTAGGGCAATAGACCTAGGATTGCATATATAACATTTCTCTCTCTTTTTACTTATATGAAGAAAGTGCCAGTGGCACTGAAAATTTGACCACACATGATTCTTTTGTATTTGTATCAAAATAAAATACTAAATATGAATATTTTATCTAGTATTCTCTATGTAAATGTGTGTGTATGTGTACATACTGTGTTTCATCTTCAGAGATTTTGTTTACAATACAGTACATTTAATATAAGAACAACGTGCATCTAGAACTCGGGAAAATGGTGTTTGTAAATAGGGAGATTTTGTTTACTGATAATGATAAGATTATATGGGAAAAATATTATTATTATATTTAAGTTATTTTATAACAATGATGTGACTACGTTGCAAAACGCGTTATATAATTGCAGGTTATAGACGCAATAAGGTTAGGCTGAAAGATATTGACACTTTTCAATCATGAAGATAACATAAAATCATATCAATCAAGTGTTAGTGTTGGTAATGAATTCCACTTACTTTTTCATGCCTGTTTTTCAGAATGGGCGTCAATCTTGGTAAGAGATCTTTGATAGGTGGTGTCATTTTGGTCATTCCAATAACGTTGACAATAGCTTTTAAAGCTCCCAAGATGCTTCCAAGCACTTCAGGGTATTCTTCTCCCAGGTACTCATACAACACCACACCCAAATGACCCATCAGTTTTTCCTGCAAAAGAACAGAACAATTAGTAATTACCATTTAGAAAATATGTGGACTTACTGAACTGATGACAATGTCGAAGAAATTGTTTTTTTTTGAAAAAAGACACAAGACAACTAAAAATTTAGTATATTTAACTTAAAAAATAACCATAATCAAATCATTTATTTGTCAAATTAGTATTTTGGAGAGATAGGACATCAGCAAACTTACCTTAGAAGACAAGTTCACTAACACCAGAGTAGTAATAACATACACAAAAGAAACACAAAATCACACAAATTATGTGTTTATTTTGTGTATGTTACTACTAGTCTGGTGTTAGTGAACTTGTCTTCTAAGGTAAGTTTGCTAATGTCCTATCTCTCCAATATACTAATTCCTGGCCTAGTGCCCATTAACCTTACCTTATTTGTCAAATAGCAATAAATATATATGGTCAAAATATTTAGACATAGCCTAAAGTCAAACATTATCTACTTAATAAGTAACATTCAATATGTAAATAAATATAATAGTTAACTTTTCCTTTTATATAATATACTATCGACTTAGTAAAACTTTCAGCAGTCATTTAGTCCTATCTCTCAGGGTGTACAATGTTCTAGAGCCCAATACAGATCAATAAATATTCTGTAAAGGTTTTTAAAAAGAAATATTATGACTTGCTCACCCTTTTAATCATGTAAATGAAATTTTTAATATGCATGAGTTAACATTAAAAAAAAGAATTATTTTTTAATTTATTCCATAGATGTATTTAGTTGTATCTATAACTCTGACTTTGCTGTTTAGCTGTAATGAGACTTTGTCAATAATTTGTAAAATTCTTAAGACAAATACAGTGATTTGATTTATTATGCGAAGTTGTTTTTTGTCAACACAACTCCTCCCTTATTTCTTGATCAATTTAAACGGTTGGGGTGTCAAAAAATTTGCCTCCTAATTAGTTGAGTAATAATGGTCTCAATATTTTCACTCTGAAGAGTATGGGAAGTCCTCTACGTATGTTTTACAGCCATAAGAATTACAAGTAGAGAGATTAAAATTAGTCAAAAAGTAACAGCTGCTCAAAAGTTAGTTATGATTTCCAAAAATTGTTAATAGCTGTTGGAATGTAAACAATGTTGTTTGGAATATTGAGGTTATATTCTTCATAATATTAAACCAGGTAAGGTTGTAAGCATGGTTTTATTCATATTCGATTGTAGGGCTCCGTTCTACTGGATTTGAAAGCTTTTATGGTAATCTAATGCAGTTCTTTTATTTATTTAATTAATCTTCAGCTATTAAATAAAAACAAATTAAATGAACACGTTTGAAACAGGCTAAGTAATATCTTTGGGTGTTTATGCTACTAAATAGTAAGGCAAGTGAGATACTGTAAATAAATTTGATATTGTTATTTTACGTAATACAGTAATCTACTGTAGTTTGTAGTCAAGTCACAGTCCAAGGTGTAATGAGCGCGGTGAGTGATGGGGTTGGCACGTGAAGTGTGCATTGGTGTACCCAAGAATTTACATATTGAATGTTACTTATTAAGTAGCTAATATCGACTTATCTGATAAAAACAAGCAACCGAATTAATTATATTGCTTATGAACTAAAAGAGCATATCTTTTTTGAACACTGTAAAATTAAACTCACCCCTCAGATCTGATAGAAGGTTGTTCAGTAGTGTAATTGCTGAACCATACATTTGATTTTTAGGGAATGCAGAGAATTTTTTGAATGTGGTTAGAATTTCTTAAGGTATAGCCAGGATTATTGGAAGGAAGGAAGAACATAAAGACCAATACCTCCTGACATGTCTTCATGACAACAGCAATCCTGGAGATGAGGTCAGCAGCTTGTTGTCGCACTTTGGCCGACTTATTGTTCAGTCGCCACAGGATGGTACCGCAGATCTGGGGTAAGTAGGGCTTGACACGTTTTCCCAGCTGGTTCACTATAGTGCCGAACCCATTCAGCATCACTGCATCCTGCAAACAACAAAATAAAAACACTTAATTATCAGTGTAATATTATGTACAAAAATATTGTAAAGAAATGAAATGAAAAATGCCTTTACCAAAGTGGCGAAAGTCTAACAATTAACCCCAACACTATGGAACTGTTTATTCATTCTTAAACTATATATACATACACATGAAAGTCATACACACTTATCTGTTGTGTAAATTCATTATTGTTATTAGGTGATAAATGCACACTGAATTCATGTTTTACTGTGAAAATTAGCAATGTCAGTCTTGATGATTATTGACTTAACCCTCTCCCGTCAATCCGCCTCGAAGCGCATTGAAGTGCTACTGACGGACCGCCTCCAAACGCCTTCACTCGAATTACAGATGCTTGCGCGATCTGTTATCGCCTCAAAGAAACTTTTGCGGTACTGTCTATATGTAGAATTGATTTTCTATTCTACCTAAACAATAATGTGCTGCTCTCTGAGAAACATTATTTTTATGAATCTGCAGCTAAATGCAGTAAAATATATTTCCCTCTGTTTAATGGTGCTACCTTACGGGCACACTGGAATGGAACTATACATCAATGCCAGCTGACTAAATAAGAAACTAAATAATATTATTGTACGTATGTACAGTATTAGCGTGTTTGTTTACCGCCACAATACAGTGATTGTTTGTGATTGATTCTTAGTGATTTATAATGAATCAAGATCAGTTTTTGCGTAATAGTGAAATTGACCGCATATTTGAAAATGAGTCGGAAGTGAAGAGTGAGATGTCTAGTGACGACAATATTTCTGAACTAAATGATATCCCCGATAACGAAGATATTGAACAGCCAAACCTTCAAAACTACGGATCTAAAAAACTATCATAAAAACAATATTGTCTAAAAAATATAATAAAACTAAAAATTAGGCCTATGTATAATAATTAAATTTAACTATGTTGTGTATTTAGATATTAATTTATAACGTTAAATAAGCTTTAAAATGATATATAATATGTACTATTTATGTTCAAAACTATGTTTTAAAAAACACGATTACGGAAACGTGATCCAAGCGGTGGGGCGGCCAGAAATAATACTGCCCAGCAGCATCATGGTCGCGTGGCGGGAATTTAAACAGGAGAGGGTTAATTGACTTATTTCCTTTAATACCTAGGGGGACATAGGGCTGCAACGAAGGACCTTGATGGTTATTACTAAATTCTTTATCAAAATTCTTTTGACAGTATGTATAGTTGAACATTTCATAAGAAATAGGGTTCCTTCAATACAGAAAACTTGTTAGTCTTATTGGAACCATTTTGTAAATAAAAAAAATTAAATTATTGAGTAAAAAAATTATTCATGATATACATGCTACAGCTTTGCATACCATTCACTTTAACAATCAAGGTTATTTTACAAAAGTCTTGGTAACAATTATCCCAACCCAGATATAAATTGCTGGTAAATACACAGAATACCAATATACTATTTTGTCTGTTTGCACAAGAAATTAAACTGAATTGTAGTACTGGTTTTAAATACAATAATGTGTAAAATAAGTACACAATAGTACACATCATTTATAATGATAGAAAAGCCAATTTTTATACAAAATTATAGACACGTTTTACATTTAAAAGTTTTGTTTAGGAAATCAGGAATTGAGTGTGAAATATTGAAATACAGTGAAAACCCTATTGTCCGTCACCCTATTTTCCGCCAGGTTCTGTTATCCGTCAGTATCTGGGTTCGTAACGCCATGATATGATAGTTGCTGTATGACTTATCCGCCTGGAAGACGACAATTCCCCCCCCCCCCCCGCCGTCTAGCCCACATAAGCCTAGTTCTAACAGCCTGCCATCCGTAAGGCCTCATCTGCCGTCTAACAGATAACAGGTCGTTGGTACAGCTCGTCTGAGTACGCCTGACATACGGACAGGCTGTCCGGGGCTGCCTGAACAGGTCTCGTACAACATGGGGAAAGAGGTGGTACTACAAAGGCATGTTGTTGAAGATGAAGTTTTAAGCCGCAATGCCTACACAGGTCACGGGCCGTTGGAACGGTCCTGTATGATGATAAACAGGTGAGTCGCGGCAACACACTACCCGTGTACCGACATCGGGCCTGTGTTGCGAAAACACTATCCGTGGGAACTAGGCTTTAATATGTTACTCTGTACTGTAGTGTTTATTTTTAATAATGTTGATAATTAATATTTATGCTTATTACATAATGTACAAGCTTATGTTTTACATTAAAACTAGGCCTTCTGTAATTAAAGGGTAGTTGTGACCTGCAGTATACACATTCTGAAAATGTCTTTTTTCTAACCTTTTCATTCTTATTTTGTTAATCAATATGTACTATACAGCATTTAAATTTAACGTGCATAAGCACTAATAATAAGTTTCCAGTGATATAAGTGTGTTTGGGTGAATTCTCTATGATCCGTCTATTCTCCAATCTGTCACGGCCGCGTCCCGACCCCTGACGGAAAATAAGGTTTCTACTGTAATTATCCTTGAGCTGAACAAGATATGATCAGTTTATCTAAAAGGGATAGAAATTCCCATCCTCATACTGATTACAGCTTAAGACCTATAAAGTAAAGATAAAAAAAAAAAAAATAAAGGGCAAAATTAACTTTAACATCATGTCTTGTATATAGTTATACTTTCTTATTAAATTTCTAATGAAATTAGGATGTTCAATAATAAGAAATATACTATTGATCATTGATGTTATTTTTAAGAAATTGAATCATTTTTATGATGCTTTTATCTGGTAGGCCCATTTTTCTAAAATATAAAAATGAGATTAAGTTTACAATAACATTAACATTTAGTTGAAAGGACTTTTTTTTAAAATGTCAGTATTGTTTTAAGTCAATTTAACAAATTAGACATTGAGTGATTCCAGCATCACGACAACCCCTCAAGCCTACCTCAGTAGTCTGTTCCTGGAAAGCGTACAAGATGCCGTCAATCAGCTGTTCCTCCAGACGGGAGTCGATGTCAGCTGCACCTAGGTTAGCCATAGTCTTCTCTATGCTCTCCATCACCATCTTACGATACTGCTCATTTTCATCCTTGAGGTCGTCTACAACTCGGTTGATGATCTCAGAGGCACCCACTTTGTTGGCAATCTCCACGGTGGTGTCTACCAACTGCAAACACATCATGTGATAGTTATAATGAGGGAAATATAGTAATCAATAACTACCATTACACTACTGTTACGAATCACAACAAAATATTCTTAATCCTTCATGTGTAAAAATTGCATTTGTGATGTTTATAATTCAACTTCAGTGGCTAACATCACATTACGTACCTAACGCTGAGTAATTATGCAACAGTAATAGTTGCATTAAATTTGTTAATAATAACTTTCTTTATACAGTTACAATGAAATGTAAAAATAAAGCTATTAGAACAAAAATTTCTATTTGTAAATCTCAATTAGAAGCCTATCTGTTTTGTACACGCTTTAAGTCAGATAAAATTAACAATACAAAACAATGAAAAATCACATTCTTAAATAAGTATTACCTGAAATTAGCTCTATAAGTTAAAAATTATTCATCAAATTAAAATATAAGCGACTGTTTTATTGACAAATTAATATGTCAAATTGATGTCTACAAAATATACTATCAAAATAAAAATGTTAAGTCTCCATTATCAGTGTTATTTAATTAGTAAGATATCTGTCCCAGGAACCAATGAAAACAAATCTATAAGAAGCGAGAAGAGATGAAAAATATTCACACTTCCTGCAGCAAACGAGACTAGCTTAATATGGTCGCTTAGAGTTTCTGCCACTTATCTCTTTCCCAATCCAACACTCCTGCTAGTTCTTTTCTTTCTTTCTCATAATACATTGTAATCTTCCCTCCTCTCTCTCCAGTCACAAGCTACCACGCAACAAGCTCAACCTAGCGGCAGCCATACAAAGATTGAAAAATTACAAAAAAAGTAGTTTGAATTTTTAACAATGGCTTTTAGCTTGATTTATATATAGCGTATATATGGCAACAACTAACCTGTCTGTAGTTCCTTCTGTCAAGGGCCATCCTGTGATTCCAGAAGTGTTTGAAGAAGTGGGGCAAGATCTCGTCCTTGATATACTGTGACTCCACACCATCGGTTCCACAACACTGCTTCACTACCTATAGCCAACATTCAAAATTATTATTTCTTCTCACACACATATTTCTTCTCAATAAAATTACTGCTGAGACGGCGGGTGGGTCGGTATTACTGTACATGTATTTTCCTGAATGAGAATTGTATTTTTAGTAAAACATATTTTTTTAAATATAACTGTTCATAAGGCAAGACCAATGGAATGGCAAATTAAAAGAAAAATTAATTCGAAATGTAACTATACTGAAAACACTATCACTAACAACACAAACGTTCAGAGAGATAACTTTGTTCTTAAGAAATATTATTTGAAAATGTAGTAAGAATCCAAGGCTCATATACAAGAGGTTGCCTTATACCAGTCTGCATCCGTAACGCACAGATACCATTTTACGTCATATGCCGACCTCAGCTGTGATTTTTTCTACCTTCACTGCTATAAACAAAACTAACCGCAGCAATGAAAAACATCTGAAATTAGTCCTATGGATGACACTACAGTTTGCATTGTTTAATTCAGAATATGATTTTGTACAAACCTTAACATTATTTTATCTGACATAAGTGATTGACTTGCATATTAATAATACTATTTAGTAGTTACTAAGTAAATATAATTCCGTAAAACATAAAAAGAATACTTACCACTTTAAATAATATTAAAATACCTTTGTTATTTTTTTGGTTCTTATGGGGTAACACAATTTCTCAAAAATATTTTCTCTATATTATTTTTAAGTTTAAGGTTTTAAGTAAGATAATTGTAATATAGTAGATAGGCTAAAGGAATAAGATCTTAACTTTGACTTAATAAATAAAATTAGAATAGTCGGCAAGTTGACACTTTTGGTGTCTATATTACAGGTACTTATTAAAACTGAAGGTAGTTCTACAATTAGTACCTTTAAGACAATTTTCTTCATTTCTTCATCAGGAGACTGGAACTCTCGAATAAGGATCAACATCACTTCCCTCGTGTAGTAGTTGGCGTACTCAGCATCCATAAGAGGAATCAAATAACCAATGGCTTTAAGGAAAGCAGCTAGACCCTACAACAGAGTCAAATCACTTAATTATCAATTTTTTTAATATTAAAAAAAAAATAGACCTAGCTAACAAAATAGTTAATTTTTTAAAAATTCTTACATTTTTACATATGAGACGCTAACAACCTTGTGTATATTTTAAGGTGAATATGAATGATGATATGAGTGTAGTCTGGTTACTAACTGAGTTCAACTGTTCTCAGAAAGGGCAATTTATTAATAGCCCAACAGCCAGAGCAACTACAGACCTACAGCTTTACATGGAATCTGAACCACATAGTGTTGGTCTGATTTTCATCTAATTGACAGACAATATATTGTGGTTATCACATTAATTATAATGCTGCACATAAGGGCGTAATAAAAACATATTAATTAAGTAATACTATATAGAAAAAACAAGTTAAAATTGCAAGTAGGTTTTAGTTGAAAATAATGGGAGCATATTCTATTTGTGAAAAAATTTATGATTTAAACTCAAAATAATCTGTTTGATGATAATAAATATAAATATACGTACTATCGATCATTAATTTTAAATAAATTAATGTATGAGAATTACAAAAATGTTACATTTAATGAATGAATTAATTGGTACAGAAAATAAGAAAGCAACATTTATTCACACCTGTATGAACTTTTGTCTGTTGTCAATGAGCTTTATTAACGAGCTATGAACAATGAAAAAAACCATATCTGGCCCAAAACAAAGTTAACTAAGTTTAAAAAAAATATCATTTTTTTGAGAGAGAACTTTAATTATTCAATTTCATAATGTATACTTTTATATAGTAATTAAAATATCAGTTAAGTTTATTTCTAACCTGTAACTAATTTTCAATAGTTAATATTTATTTATGATAGGCCTCAAAAATGTCCAGCGGTGAAACTAGACTGTCAAGATCATAGGCTTCCATTTATCTCAAAATTGTAATTCCTACTTTCTCATAACAATTCACCACTGTTCATCAACCGTTCAACTAACATTTTTATTTTTATTTATTTGTTTAACAAAAAATGTAGCCACGGTGCATATTTCAGTTCAAAAGTTTTCATTGTAATGATCATTTAAAAATTCACGATGGACAAAATAAAAGAGACGGTATGAATAGGAACATTCAATGTCTTTTCTCCAAGTTAAAAAAATGTTAACAATAAAAATGCTGATATTATATTTAAAATGTATGTAATCAATTTATAAAAGCATCACTATAACTTACATTAAAAGATGCTACATAAGGTACATTACCTTTCCTCTGTGTGTACGGATACCCTTCCAAAGTGGTTTGAGAACGGAATCAAAGCTCTCGATACCGTAGGGAGTGGCTGCCTCTGCCAGAGCTGCGATGGCCAGGGCAGTGATAGTCCTAACCTTCTGTTGCTCATCTACAAGTCCATGTTCAATGATCTCTACTAGACTCTTGAGATGAGGTAAGATGGCACACCCCATCAGGATGGCAATCTGCTGAACAATCTTGATACCTGTAGCAACCAAACATTGTCATTAAAGCAATTCAAATGTTTGAGGTAGTTGAAGAAAACAATGCTCACAGATGTTTTATCAATGGCATCGATAATTGGTGAAATTTTAGTTAAGTTTTAAGTACACTTATCTTCACAAGTGAATTTGCTAATCCTCTATTTATCTGTTTATATCAAATTATTGCTCAAAAATTAAAATAATACATCAAAATTAAAATTAAAAAAAAATTCACTTAACAAGAGGAATGATATAAAACCAGCAAACACAGTTCAAAGAAAAAAATTGCCTACACATTATTTCTTTTTCATCTCTAAGACGCCGATCGTAGAGATATGGGCGAATATGAGGAATGAATTAGTGTAGACGAACGAGTGTAGTCATTGTTACTATCTGAGTTCGACTTAGCTCAGAAAGGACTATTTATTAATAGCCAGGGCAACTATGGGACCTACAGCTTTACGTGAAATCCGAACCACGTAGTGTTGGTCTGATTTCAGCTAACTGACAAGTCTGACACTTAGTTCTCTCCCCTACACAACATCTGAACCTTGACTACTATTCAACATGGACACATTTCTTATATCAAATAAAACATTATATTTTTATAAACTTTAAACATTACGACTGTAGGAATCAAATGCAAAAATCAATCAAACCCAATAAACAATTGTAAAATTGATAACATTATTTTTGTATGAAAAAGAAATGACAAATTCTAACTGTAGACAGACATAGAATATAATTTTTGTTGCACCTACGAAATACTACTGGATTTGTAAAACAAAGGTTTTTAATTCATCATATTATAAGTCTGCTTTTATAAATTTTGATCTAAATAATTAATTCTAAATAATTGGCTAGATCCAACCATAAAAAAATTAGAAACTTTATAAAAGATACAAACAAATTTATGTCAATTTAGTCCTTCTTCCACTGACCTGTGTGTCGAGCCTGCCAAGACTTTTTGCTACGACAGACAGCCTTGAGGAAAGGCAGAAGTGATGGTATACCCAGGGCACTAGCAACCACTGCGAAGGCTCGAGCTGTGGTGTTACGGACGTACTCATCAATATTGTCGATATCGGGTCTCATGGTTGATATCATGGTAGCTAGACCAGCTGCCTTAGCCAGGTTGGATATGATCTCTCGCCCCTCCACACGGGCGTAGTAGTCTTCATCAATCAGCAGAGGTTCTATCACCACCAAGATCTGTGAAACATCAGAATACGTTACTGTTAATGATGGAGGCGTATAGCTATGCACATGACTTATCTTGGTGGGTAATGGCGAGATGAAGAACACAAGGTTAGAGCAAATCATTTCTAATAATAATAATAACAGTACCACTGAGAGTCAATTTGAATGAAAGCATAAAACAGCTGATTGATGATTTAAAAATATTTCATCTTACTTGTCAACAGTTCAAATTGATGTTATAGTTTTATTTGTTCATTGCATGTTTTGCTATAAAAATGTGTATCAACAGATGAGATAATTTGTCATAGTGCAATAGCTCTACAATGTTGTTTTTCTTATGATTAGAATTAAATAAAAATGGTAATACTCCAGTAGTAATAGGGTATCAAAGTTGGTACCTTGTGTACGTAAGGGCGCACCAAATCGTCCAGTTTGTACAGGATTCTGTCAATAACTTTGACAAGTAAATGTCTCTCTTGGTCTTCCAGGGTGGGAGACATCAGCAGTGGTAAGATCTGGTTAAACAGTGGTCCTGCTCCAAACTCCCTAGCTTTGTCTGTGATCTGTCGTAAAGCAGCTTTTCTCATTGGTGGAGTTCCGTTCTTTATCTTCAGCAACAGTTTCATGATCTTGCGCTCTTTTTGTTCTTCCGGACTCAATGATTCTTCATCAACATCCACCTGAATACAAAGCAAAAATTTCATTAGATACTAAATTTGACGGGTTAGTACTAATTCTCATTATAGTGATGATTTTTTTAGTTTGATAGTTACTCATAGCTAATATATCTTCTTGCCTATTTAGATACAAATTGAATACAACAATTTACTTCCGGAATAAAAAGAAAAAAATATTATCTTATTATTTTGAAGATTTTTAATTGGCTGAAAATTAGTAAAATAGCTACTAAAAGAGCTGCGACTTTAAGGGGATTGCATACATCCCATCTCGCCCATGTTAAACTGGGCACCTTTAATGTACCTTTACTTAGGAAATATTATAAATAGGCGGGGTTTTATGTACTTTTATTTTAGCTGAAAGCCTTATTTACCCACTGAGTTTTTTCAGCTCCCAAAAATTATATTTTTAATATAAAAATTTTATTTTCAAAAGCATGAGAAAATTTATTTTATATATATTTATATTTTCTAGAAAATAAAACCTTGACCACTTATTTAAAAAAAACTCAGTATTCCAATGATGTGTTTCTAAACAACTGGTAAATATTTGAAAGTTCTAATTTGGAAAATGACTTAGAAATCGAAGATTTTGTAAAAGTATGCCTTTTTCAGTAGAGCCCTGATAAACATAACGGACATAACCTAACTGCTTATGTTCAAAAGTATTTACTATATGAAAATCAGCTGAGGATCAGAAATTGGCAAAATGTATCAACGCACTTGATTTTTCAAAATAATTTTAAAATATGCTACACTTACTGGAATGAGACATAATATATATAATTTTAACCGTAATTAAGAAGAGAATAATAAAATAATATAAGACAAAAATCGATTAATTTTTTTATTTTTGAGGTACACAACGCCCCTTAAAAGGAAGAATTAAATTTGTGTTAAATAAAGGTCTGACATTGGCCACAGATCTTGGATTAATAATGAAATATACAGAAATAAGTTACAATAATTATCCTTATTCCAGTAAATTCATTTATTTTAGGAAGTATTTTTGTTGTTGTTTATTATTTGGCAAAACTACCACAAACCAAAGCGAATTATTTCAAATATGAGACCAAACTCACCAGCAACTTGTCAAAGTACTGAGCATCCTCAGGCTTGAGAAAGGGAAGGTTGCCTTTTGGCTGGTTGTCCACGTACTTGGCCGACTTATCCTCAGTCTGCATGAAGAAGCCTGTGGGGGTGCCAGCGATGGGTGTGGGGGTGGCTGTCAGTTTCCTAGCTGGAGTCCGGATTGGAATGTACCCTGAGAAAATCAACTCATTGTTTATTAACTGTCAAGAAAGCGTACATACTAAATTCTTTTTCCAAAATAGTTGTTATACTTGAAAAAGATGATTTTGTAGGCTTTTTCAGACATACTAACAACACACTCATCATATTCTAAAACATTTCATGTTAGGATAAAGTACACTATGCCAGAAATTAGTAAATTAGAAGAGATAGGACATGCAAACTTACCTAGACAAGTTCACTAACACACGTTGCAGTAGAGAACAACAACACATTTTTCACAAATTTTCAGTGCAAATTTTTTCAAACTTCAGTGGCACTGAAAATTTGCGAAAAAGTGTTGTTTCTCTGTTTGCTTACTACTGTGAGATGTCAGTGGAGCTGTTTTCTGGGGTAAGTTTACTGACGTTCTATCACTCCTAATTCTAAGAGATAAATTAACTAACTAGCTTTCACAAAATCCATCTTAAGTCTAGCTAATAGTCTGATTATTACGACTAAATGTTAATATAAACAATATATTCTACTTCAAACTAAATATATTCCTTCCTTAAAACTTTACTACAATCTTATGATTGAAATATTGTTGGTGAAAAAAAGAGTCTAAAATAAACCTCTTGTTTAGGTTTAAAAACAGGTTACAATACGAAATAGTTCTGCTTTAATTTATATTATATTCTTTGAACAACACCGACTAGAACAGGAAAATCACCAAATTCACCAAGAAAAATACATGCTAAGTACGAAGAGAGATGAAAATTTAAGGTTAAAGTAAATTCATTACTTTTTTTCTTTATATATTTATAATTACCTGCTGGGGGAGTAAGGACTTTGTAGCCAGGTGGGAACATAGCGTCAAGTTCATCGTCTGTGAGAGGGCGGTTCCTCTCATCTATTTCCCGCTCCCACCGGTAAGCCTGCAACTGTTCTGGAGTCATAGTCATCAGATGTCCTGTGGAACAGAGCAAAACACAGTGAGAAGAATCACATAAGATGCCAAGTTTCCTCTGATTAATTAAGATTTAGAAAAAGAAAAAAACTCAAAATACGAATGTAGAGTACACACATTTCTATAAGTCCTATAGAACTAGATATACTCAATGAGTTTTTTTTTCTCAATGAATCAAGGAATAAAAATGATGATATATTTACAAAATTAACTGCTGCCACTAAATGCAACCAAGCAAAGATTCTAAAACAGAAAATAAATCAAGCTTTATATTGTGCAGAAATTTCAGTTTTATAAAATTTTTGTAAACCAATAATCAAGTTGATCCAATATGTGCCAATTTTTTTAATCAATCAGTTGATATGTGTACAATAGCTTACATTGTAGGTTAAAATAGGCACTTGATAAGGTCATATTAAAAACAAAAAAATACAAGTAGCAGTTTAATTTTAGAGGACCAGGTCTAAGAATTCAGAAAAAAGTGACTTCACTTTTTTTTAAATATTGCTTTTACTGAAATACCTAAAGCAAAAAAATAACATGAGAGATGCTATAAGTTGAGTTGAGAGTTCATCATAGATTGTTTTCTAAACTACTTAAGTTAAAAAAATTGCCATTCAAAAATAGATTTAAAACAACATTTTCTTTTGGGTTTTAAATTTTATGTTGGCCCAAAAACATTGACTCATTCTAATTTGGACACACACGATACAATTTAAACAAGGAGTTTTATTTGCCTTATCACACAACATGATTGTGTACCTGGTGTAGGGGTGGCCATGGCCATAGCCTTCTGGCCAGTGGGAGTAACACCACTCGGAGTGAGTAGAGGGGTGGCCGGGTGAGGGGTCACCGGAGTGGCAGCCCCTGGAGTCATCTGGCTGGAGGGCGTCTCATCCCAGCGTGAGCGCCGCTTGCTGGCGCCGGGAGTAGGGGTCTCCTGTATGAGGTCACCTCCTCCACTGCGTTCTGTACGCGGTGTTTCAGCCCAACCACTCTGCCCTGGCGTTTCTGTAGGCAAGCAAGGAATATCGCAATAATAACACATAATCCCTGACACATAGATTTACCTGCTAGAAATAACAAAATATTATATTTAGCCAATGAAAATTGTATCACAGTTTTACTTCCACAAGATCTCAGTAAAAACAATTTAAATAAATTTACAGTAAAAACTTCATGACTTGAATGTTAATTAAAAGCCATTTAGTTCAAAAGACTTTCTCTTATTTTGAATTGTTGTAACTGAATTTAAGAATTAGAATTTTAACAATAGAATTTTAACAATAGTCACAAAATAGAAAATTTGAATCTATTAATATATAAACAATAAAAAAATAACAAGTTCCTCATATATGATGACTAATTTCACTACATGCATTTTCTGTAAGTCAGACGATTTCTCTCAAAGCTGCTAGTGGCAATATTGTACAACATCTTTCAGGCAACACAACAAACAGGACGATACAGTAGAGTATGTCATTCCTGTTTCAACTCGTTTGTCTATGTTAACCCATTTGAATTGCCGTGAACAAACTAAACCGCAATATTTTGAGCATGGAAGTTGGTTTGAATTACAAAGGTCAGAGTTTTGTAAATAATAATAACATAAATTGGCTTTAATTGTAAGAGGTCAGTTTTTACAATTTTAATTAAGAGGTTGGACTAATTATTGTAATCTTTCAAATTTAGGTTTATGTATTTTTCGAATATTAAGTGTTTTTCCAAAGAAAAAAATACAAAATTCCATTTTGTAAGATTACCAAAATTTAGAGGTTTGAAATATAGTGAGGTTAGTATTATAATAAAAAATAAGTTTGATTTTGTTTTGTTAAGCAGGGTTGTTGTGAAGGATTATTTATATCA
Organism: Stictocephala bisonia; assembly: GCA_035578905.1. NCBI lineage: Eukaryota > Metazoa > Arthropoda > Insecta > Hemiptera > Membracidae > Stictocephala > Stictocephala bisonia. Next base: position 27,828 of record JAQJVL010001609.1, on the reverse strand, counting down.
AGGAATATTGACATTATTTACATGATTTCAGTTGGTTTGGTCACTCATTTGGGAAGGCGAAGATTTTGAAATACGCATGATTTAATAAAAAAACATAATTGTGTGCAATGTATATTGACATTTTATCACAACTAAACAAATGATTTATTGAAAAAAAATGATTACCAAGGTTTTTTACAATCTGCCTTAAGCATTTACCGATAGTATAGCAACCATATTTGTTTCTGTTATTATTTTCATGTAATTTGCATGAAACAACTTAGCTAAGGCACTTGACCTTGGTTTGATTGCCAGAGAGATACCATGTAATTATCCTTTCCTGAGGTTTGGAAGTTACAACATCGTCATTGGTCCCATAGACTCTTTTCTTTAGAGTAGAATACTCACCTCTCTCTGTCTTTGGAGTTTCATCCCATCTGTTCCTGCGACTAGAAGTGATCTTGTCATGTGATGGGGTTTCCCTGCCTGGAGTGGCATGGCCCGGAGTGGCGTGGCCAGGAGTGGCATCCCACATACGTGTGCTTGCCCCTGGAGTAGCTCCAGGAGTCTCACCGCCTTTGCCATGACCGGGCGTTTCGTCCCATCGGGTTGTAGCCGGTGTTGACTGCAAAATTGTAATTAATTATTGAAGAGAAAATTTTGATATTCCTCACTGAACCAACTGTATGGTGACATTGTTATTTTATCCGTGTACCTGATTTGCATGTATGAACAAAAATTTAAACAACATTTACATTACAGTTATGTTATACAAAATAAAAACTAACTTTTTTGCATATATTTTTATCCTAACAAGACTATTAACTTGTTTAGCTATGTAGATTTAAGACCTTCTTGTCTTTCACTGACAAGTCACTTTATGAATCACTAGCGGTGTTCAAACATGTTTTACTAACGGATATTGCTGGATAATGATAACCAACTCTGTGAATAGAATCTGTTTTCCAAATAATTTGTCACTCAGTTATTGTAGGATAGGTTAAAATAGGATAAAGGGCACTGGGCTGGGAACTAGTTTAACAGGAGAGGTAAAGCATCAGAAAACTTCCCTGAGAAGAGATCCACTGACCCAATATACAAGAAAACATAATTTACCCACCCCACCAGTGGCACTTAACATTTTTGTGTTATCTGTATTTTTTTTTTCTTGAGTAATCAGTTGGTGGACATGTCTTCTCAAAGAAGTTTGTTGTACTTGGATGTTGGCATCAGTTTAATAATGGTATTCCACTATTCAAACATGTCTCAGGTTTGAATACACAATTTATTAGATCAAGCTCTTTCCTAGCTGCAGTACAGTAAAATTAATTTAAGTTGGATGATCAACAACTCACATCCTCCTTATCCCAGGGGGAGTCAGTTGGCAGCTGGCTCTTTGTCTTCTTGGCAGGGGTAGGAGTGGTGTCACCGTCGGCTGTTTGATCCCATCGTCCCCTCTTTTTCGGTGCAGTCTTGGCCTCTCCATTCGTCACTGGTTTCAGCGTTCCCTCCTTAGATCTCTCAATGATTTTCTTCCTAAGCTGAAGAGATACAAAATTTTCAATCATGGAACATTTGACAGTTATTTTATGTGTTATAACTAAAACATAAATTTCAAGGATCATTTTGAATGTTTGCTAAAAAATATCACTTTATTATTTTAATATATAACTTTGTAAGTTAATTATTCTCAAATGTAATAAGTTCTAAATAGAAGGTAAAACTAAGAATTAAATTACATTACAAACTGGTGTTAGGGTTTTTTTTTTAACTAGGTGACGAGCTAATAGAATAATCTAACGATTCAGACGTTTTTATCAATCAAAACATCAATTCAAACTGACAGACAGATAAAGTTTCTGTTCACACTGCCAGTTAGTAAATTTCTGACACTTGAGCTATGGCGTAATTATTATGTCTAATGCCAGTAAAAGTGAGTTAATTTGAATATTTGCATAATAATATTGAATCTTTTTTTTATTACAATCAATAAAATTTTTAAGACCTAAAAACTAATGCTAGCCACGTTTACAGTAAAGTGGCAAGCAGAAAGAAAGACAAACTGAAGAGAGAAAAAAAAACATGAGTTCAATTCAATATTTCTTGCAGTCAAAACCATTCAAAGTAACCAGTTAGAACATGTTTCATACAAAATCAATGTGGAATGTGTTTGTTGACATTTTGCTGAGAAGAACATCTGAAAATACTGCTCTCACTTGTACTGACTGTAATAATAAAAAATTGAACTAACACTGAATCAGTAACAAGTGTTTGAAAAGTATAGCTAACTTTACATAAACAAAAGCTTTTTGATTTTAGAACTATGTATATCTTGCATAGGAAATTAATTTTAGTTTTTGTTGTTACATTTTTGAATTTACTTTTTTATGTGGCTCAGTTACCATATGAAACCTAATATACATACTAGGGTACTTATACTAATAATAATAAATAAATTACTTAACTTAATTTATGAACTAATTTTTGAAATATTTATCCTTTGTTTATTTTAACCAAAGTTATATAAGTCTAATGTGAATAAGTGATTAAAGGCTAAATTAGAAAATTTACATCTTGTCTATAATTCTCAATACTAACAAAAGTATTTTACTTCATGAATTCGTCCTTTGCAAAATTTTAAATTGAAACTATGCTTACAAATGCTTGTGACAACTTGCTTTAGAATCATGCAGATGTCTAGTAAGGAGTTTTAAGTTCCAATAGCATTTTTAGAATAGACAAACTAAAACAATTTCAAGTTTGTAGATTTTCTGATTGTTGTCATTAAAATAATTTGAACCTTCGGATATAAGTTATTCAAAAATATTTTAATTCGTTTTAAACTTGAGTTTCTCACATAATATTTTTAAATACCTCCTCCATAATTCGTAGAATTTTTTATTTTTTATATGCAAAGTGATTTTATAAGTGTTGTCATCATTACAATCGTGTTTGGTGGACTGTTTCATTTTTGGTTATTAATCTATGTAGCAGTAAATATTTAACTGATAACCAATGTTAACCCATTGCGAACGAAGAATACTCGAGGTGGGCTGTGCCTGGGCGGCTGGAGTTATTGCCCAAAAGCTAGTGCAGTGTATCTTCACCGTGTACTGACGATTAACGTCATGCCTTCGTTCACTGCATTTCTTTATAACAGTACAACTTGGGTTATCCGGCCTAATGTGGCGAAGGTCAAGCCGGATAAAACATAAGTCATAAATAACTTGGTTTTATTGGGAGGAGGATAAAACATAAGTCATAAATAACTTGGTTTTATTGGAGAATCACGTTTAGTAACTCAAACAGTTCGCCTAAGCATGGTGCCTGTAATGAAACAAACGATGTTTATCACGATCTTATTTCACAACTTTGACCCTGTTTTAAAATACAATACGAAAGATATTTAAAAATACAACTGTGTTTTAATTAGGCTATCAAACATTTTAAGGTTACTGATATATAAATTATATATGTTTACTTAAATATTAAATCTTACATTTAAATTTAATTTGAACTCCGACTGAATAAAAAAAATATGTACAGTTATGTAACTGCAAATTATGTGTACATAAAATGAACTGTTCCACTTTCGACTTCCCTCAGTCGCGAAAGGACTCTTCCAGCCAGCCATTCTGAACAGAAGTAAACAACATTGCCAGCTCTGATCTTCAGGTGCATTATTAAATTTTTAGACAGTAACAAGCGATCGCTTGTCTAGAGAGGGTGACTAGTCAATACAGCACCTGCAATTTGCGAAATGCAAAACCAAAACACTCATGTACGACATTTGCATTTAAAACTGAAAGACGCTTCCAATTAATTGTAATTTAATCTTGTAAATAATTTTTATTGTTGTCTACTTGTCAAACCAGATGATACGGACTGCCGGATAAAGCGAGGCTGGATAATCAAGGTTGTACTGTACTTTAAAAATATGTGTGTTGTTATATAATCGATTTATAATGTATATTCTTAGAAAAAAACACTTAAACAAACAAACTGACAACAGTGTACACTTGTGAGCCCTATCTTCTAGATATGAATATCTGTAATTTTTAGTATTTGAAAATAAAAGCAATATTGTATTATTTAACTTCTCAGTAATTTGAAAGTATTTTAATTTATTTCTTTGTAAGTCTTATCATTTATTTTTATATATTTACTGCAGATGGTGGCTTCTATTTTTTTTATACCATGTACAATGTTGCTAGTGTAAACCGCATCAAAATCGTCCGATGACATTTTAAGCGGTGTTGCCATATCATTTCTGAGAATCACCAAACCACAATGTACCATCTATGACAAGTATGCGTATGTTCAATACTGTCAATTTAATTGGCATTTTGTTTACAAAACAACTGTATGATCATATTTAGACCTCTAGAACGTAGTGGTAAAATTAACTATGGTATGTGTTAATCCTGTAATTGTTTATAATATTATAATATAAATGTTTTATATTCTGTAGAAAGTACTATTAAATGTTTATCAAGTGAAACAGCTGTTTTTATCCGTAACTATATCACTAAATATATAAACCAAAACACGTGCATTATAACACAAACACAGTAACTTTTTAGAAAAAGACGTCAGATATCACGACGAAACTGCGCAGTAGACTGTAACGTCATATGGGTGAAATCAGTTTGTTTGTTTATTCTATTAAATACTGGTAACTAAATTCACCAATTACATAGAAGCGTTCAGCTGAATAGTTATGCAAGTTATTTACCACTTATCAGCTGGAATTCTAATTACAGGAATTAGAACAGTATTTTTGTGTTTATTTTTGCAATTTCGCCAATGTGACGTCATTGGAGATGTGCGTGATACCTACCGTCTTTTTTTCTATGTACCGTGGTTTGTAATAACAAATGATAGTGTTTGTTTATTGCAACAGATGTTTAGACAAATCATCAATATTTTCAACTAATTTATATTTGACAACATTGCTGAGCAAGAAGTCAGGAGGAGGGCTTCACATGCCACAGCTATAATCGGACTAATTTGGTGCGGTTTACACTAGACTCACTGATCACGCTACTGGAAATTGTGGTCAGTTAATTTCCTAGTTTATTATCGGTTTTTATATTATTTTTATTTGTAGAAATAAATAATTTACTCATTATTCATATAACCACTATACAAATAACAAAACTGAGTGACTGCAATTAAATGCTTTCTAGCGGCATCAATAAGAATCATAAGCAGTTTGTTTTAAACCAAGACCTATGACGCAGGATTTGCGTCTTTCGGCCTCCGGTCCACTACCTACGATGACACACATTGCGTCTCTCGCCTGCAATGGTTACTGTATTTTAAATCTAATTCTTCGTACACATACAATAGCATTTCAAGATACTTACCTCAGATTCTTCCCCTCTGAGCATCTGCTCTCTCATAATCTCTGTGTAAGTTCTGGAACCAACGTCTGGAGTTTTTGCTCCTAAAACCATTTCAAATTCAAATATTAGACTACTAAGTATAAAATATATGTACTTTTATGCTTTTTAATTTATACTGTGTAGAATCTGTCCTTATCTAGTAATTTTTTATAAAACTATGTTTTTCAAGTTTTCAGACAATTATTAAGAATATATTACTAAAAGGTTAAAATTATTGAAATGCAAATAATCCTTACATTTATTTATTTCAAAATTACTATTCATATTTAAACACTAAAAGAGAGAAAATATAACTTAAAAGTTAAAATTAATGGTCAAATTAAATTATCATGGATATTTATTATGGAAACTAAACTGCACAAAGTTTTGATCTTTTTCAAAATAAAATTTTATTTAAAGGAGCAGAAAATTGAATTGTAACAGTAATTGAGTAATCATTTGGTATTCATAACAATTATGCATTTAACTACATCCTGTCTAAACTCTGTAATGAAGAGGATGTATAAACAAAGTGAGTCTGCTTTTTCTCCTAAACGTCTTTCATTTGCACTTTATTTGCTAATGATTCAATAAAAAATAGGCAACATAATACTTACTCATGAAAAATACTATATAAAAGCTATTTGTTTTTAATAAGGTCATTTTATATTGTTTCAGGGTTTTTACACCTTCGATCACTTTTAAACCATATTAGATTCAATCAAATTAAGCAAGCATTAAAAAATGTCTGAAAACTTGAAATTGCAATGCTTTTATCATACTGAGATTAAATTTTATTATCTTTTCTATATTTTAAATATTATTAATTGCAAGAGTTTAATTTTCTCACTGCATTTTGAGGTTTTAAATTTGTTTATTTTGTTTGTTTATGTTTAAATACTGTGGCAATGCACCTTACAAAACAGACCTAACATTATTTAAAATATTTTAAGCAAATGTAAAGAATTTATAATGCCATCTTCTTGATTGTTATTTTATAAATTGAAAAGTAATTAATACAGTAAATAAATCAACATGTTCGAAAAAAAGAGGCACATTAAAACACTAAGTTAACAAGTGGGACATACCAACAGAATAACCGAAATGACAGTACAGAGCAAAGTAGTCGGAAGAACCTTGAAAAGCTTTTGTAGATGTAATAAAAATCCTAACAGCAACAAAAATCCAAAATATATTTTGTTACTATACTTAATGTCTTCCATCTACTCCCGAGTTTGTTAACTGCATGATCATTTATTGGAAGAAATTTACTAACGATAATCTTTAATATGGTAAGGTCTTCTTACTTAATAAAACATCTGAAATCTGTATTATACGTTATTTGCTCATTTGTCTCGCATTCTGAGATAAAAGTAGAGGATCATAAATGATATATGTTAACCAAACCACCCCCAGACGGACATCCTAACAAAGACGTTGAACTAACTTGAGTTATGAGCTAATTTTCTGAAGTAACAATGTTAGTATGACAAAAGCACTGCTCGAACATCGTTAAATAAATACGTACGTGGGCGTGGCAGGATTCATCTTGCTGGGACAGCTACTCCGCTCTAAGTGGCACCTGAAATAAGCTGGGGTTCATTAATAATGTTCTTTAACCATTCACTCTCACTTTCATACTTGTACAGCTGAGTCCCCTACAGGATCCAAAATGGAGTTACTTCTTCCTCAAAGTAAACTTAAGACTTTACTAAACAACTTATATTAGGTTTATAGCTACGACTGAAAGGGAGGATTTCTTTTTATATTTATAGTATAATTCTTAGCATATTGCAAATTTTTTACTCACAGGTAATAATCCAGAAAGTTATCAGAATCATATCACTTTACTTTGACAGTACAACCACTGTATAGTAGCGTCATTAATCTAAACAGAACATTCTTACAAAATACAACTAAATAGTATCTATTTGATCTGTTAAGAAGTCCTTAACCCTATAATAACATTTGCTTAACAGAAGACCTTTCACCGCCTTCCCAAAGCCAACATCATCAACATTCTCCTTAACTGAGGCAGGTAGAGCATTAAACAACTTTACAGCATTTTAATTAGTATGTCTCTTAAAAAAAGAAGTTCTATGCCGTGGAATGTCAATAGAATTATTTCTAAAACTGTAACGAGCATTGTTTTGTGAACGTTGTGGATGAAGTTTAATACAGTAAAAGTTCAGGGTATTAAGGATGTATATCTATTTTAATTCCCACTTTTTGTGATAAAAAAAGTAAGTATGTATTATTTTACCAGGCGAAGTTAGGACTAAGAAGCTCTCTAACACAACCTGGGGACCAACGACTTAAGGGTGACTTCTGAACCACCACCAGTGACTGGGCAAGCCAACTGCATGCCAAGACGGGATCGCTCAGACCACCTCCAACCCAAGGACCAGCCACATTCAATGTTGCTTGATACTGTTATCTTGCGATAACGTCACAACTCTTGCAGTCAAGGCCACTAGCAATGTTAGGAGAGTTTTCCTCACCACACTTCTTTGGTCTTCTTATTTTCTTTCTGTATCAAGAGATTATAAACCAGCAAATCTAACTTTAACTAATTTTGAAACATTTGAAGTACTTCTTAACTCTTTGTACCCGGCAAATGGATATATTCCCAGTATCTACTTTGCCTCAAACGTGATTAACGAATACATCCGAAATGAAATATTTCTGTCGATAGTGTAAAGGATAGTTCCAAAAACTTCCGCTAGAGTGCAGCATCAACTTAGACATGCCTTTAGCTAACTCCCTCAGCTTATCAAAAATGTAAATTGTCTGAATGAAAAAGGGCGGGGCAGACAATCAGAGCGTGCATGGGTACGACACCGTCTCCTGCCATTGCAGACAAAACTATTCTCGGTCTGTTACTCCACCCAAGCAATTGTTTTCATCGCTTATTGTTCTTTTTCTTTGTTTTATAGTTTTTGTTTATTTTGTTGTAGTTATTATTGTATCACAAATGACAGGTATTGTTAAAAGTTTCAACTAAAATGTTGAACATTTTTATAATTGTACTTTTTATTATAACTGTAAATCTACAATAAAATAGCATTAAAAATTATAATTTTAACTTTAAATACAAATCCTTATTTTTTGTATGTTCCTTATTGTTTCTGAAACTTAAATAAATGAACTTCACATTTAATTAAAATCATTTTTTTACATAATTACGTGTTACTTTACAATAGGGTAAAATCTCTAACCCGAGCTGAAAATAATTTCTGCGTGCAAAGGGTTTAAAACACTTAGCAAATTTTGTTGTTTTTAGAGGTAGTAAGGTTAATATATTTTTACTTTTATAAAACATAATATTATATTATGATTTGAAAGAAGAAATTTTCAATTTAATAGCCTAAATAAACTTTTTGAGTCAGAATTGAATATTTTTGCGTTTTCAAGAAGTACATTTTGATGGCTTTAATACACGACTATTTTGAGTCAATCTATATATATTAATTACTAATGAATATATAATTTGAACATCATTTTTTTTTCCAAACTACTTTGATCCAAGAATTGACTCCGAGAATGGACAGACTCCATTCTTACAAAAGAAATATCTTAACTGGGTAAAATGAAAACAGAGCTAATTAACAAATCATATTTAGGAATTAATTAACTAAAACATTTGAAAATTCAGCCATAACTATAAGCATACTCAAAGCCAACTGTTAAATATATTTGTTACTTCTCATATTTAAACTTGAATGAGAAAAAAAAAAAAAAAAAAAACATTTACGTTGTTTTTTTTTTTAAGAAACATCTCTGCATCTAAACTTAGTCCTCCGTTTCAGTAAGTAAATCTTAAATTAGGAGAGAAATCAAATCATTCTCAATAAAATGTATTGTTATGTTGTACAGTATTAGGTAAATTAGAGAATATATCACCAACAGCACCCACTGTTCATAAATATAAAGGCAGTATTTACCCAAAAAATACATTCTGAGTAAAGCCTAAAAACTGTTTTATAAGTATTTACTATAAAATATTTTTTTTTAATGTAAGCACTTTGAATTTGTATCAATACATTTCTGACCAAACTTTAACTAGGTACATTATAAATTTTCCAAAATGGCACAATTTGATTTAAAGAAGACTATAATTAAACATGAAAAACATTCAAGCAAGACATTTGAAACTTGTGTAGCCTAAAGCGATTGTTTCTTTACTTTATTGGTCATGACACCCTTTTGGTTTGTATTTTGTTTCTTATGCTTTCTATGATCATTGAGTACATTCTAGGACACAACCCACTACAAAGTTTTGTAGGTCCTTTTGTGAGGTCCTATTGAGATAATATTTAACTAAGTACATTCAAACTCCTTATTACTACTATCTTGATGGAAAGTGATTAGTATAGTACTTTGGAATATTTTCTCTCACAAAGTAACTTTGATTACTTCAAGCAGTCCAATAGTGTCAGTTCTTCATATTAAGACTGCATTCATTACACTTGAAGGAAAATAATAAAAACAATAGTGATATCTCTATTATTGTATTTTCTCTTGAAGACTATTTGGACCTTTTCCGTTTATTCACTACCACAACTTTTTCCGCTACTTCAATACCACTACTTTTTTTATTGCAATCACAGTTAGATAAGATTAGGTGGCTACTAAAGTTGATTACAAACTGGTAAATCCAATGATTGAGTAACTGCCGAATGCGCTCTCCTTCTGTTCTTGGAAAGCGATAAAATATGGCCTGTGATATCGGATTCCTAGCGGATAAGGAATACCACAGTGGACGTAAATACGATTGGAGAACAGTTTTTAGAGCAATAGAACATTTATCAAGCAGTAGTGAATATTAAAAGAACCAAGACAAAAGTAGTGGTCGTGAATTAACTGAAAAGATCTGATTATTTAATTAAGTGTATTTGATAAAATGTTTCAAAGAAATAAAAGTAAGAAATTCAGTAATTCATTTGATATTAGTACAAAGTAAGTTGATTAAGCCACAAGCAAGATTGCATCAATTTGATCATGATGCGTGGAAAATTGTCCATTCTCTTAAATGTTGTTTACACACGCTTGTTAAGAGTGCTGAAATAAAACCTCTAGCCAATAAAATATAATATAGTAAAATGAAAATTAAACATGTAGTAAGTGAGATATCGACACTTTTTAAGTTTATGAATTATTAATGTTCATGACATAAAAGATGAAAACTAAGTCAACGTCTGTACTATATACGTCTATGGGTGGTAGTTGTTGTCAGTAACACTAAAAGTTATGTATAAATTATGTTAATAGAGCTTACTGATCAAAACTGACACACTGTACTGATTTGTCGATTTTCCATCTGATTTAGGGAGATAATACCTGAAAACTACTAAATAATTAAATAGAGAGATTTTTATGTAGGGAGTATATGTAACTGCCATTCTAGCTGGTAATGATGTGTATTTTTTGTTTAAAATTACAATAGTTATATAATGAAAAACTAAAAAAAATTTAATCATTTTAATGTCGTAAAATAAATCATTTGAGTTCAAATTAATCTACATTTACAAAAATAAGATATTCAATATTATTATCTGCACATAGCCTTCATGTAAAACTGTCCTGTATTACTGACACTCATAGAAAATAAGTAGTCAGAAACTTAAGGTACAATGGGGTTAAAACAGTGAGAATCCAAAAAGTTGACTTAAATATAAATTGAAGTCTAGCGGAGTATGTGCATCCAATAAATCATCAGGCTTATCAACTACGAAATACACTGTAACTTATAAGTAAGTGTGGGGGGGACCTCAGCTGTACACCTACATGAACTGGTGTAACGACGGAGATGAGACGACTCTTCATACATACAGACCATGGTATCCTTCTGGAAATGAACAGTGACATTAGACGGAGTTTCCGTACATTACTCCTAATGTACACTATGACCTAAGCCCTACACATTGGTTATCCTTCATCAGAACAATACTTACTGATTAATCTAACTTAATATTGATTAAAGAAGAAAATTTAAAATGTTTATTTTTTAAGTGTGGTAAAAGTGGTATTGGAAACTAAACATTCCTTATTTTTAATGAGCCTGTTTAAAATCAGACATTATTCCCTCAAATTTAATGAGCATAATGAACTGTTCAACATGGCAAAACTCCAATTATCCAACATTAATCTTTCATTTTCGGATATATAGATTATGTTAACAACAGCCTATATTAGCGTTATCCGCAAGCTTTCAATCAACTTCTGACTTCATCCACTATGCATCCCTCACGATCATTTGAAATTAATCTTAGCACACCCAATAAGTACACTAAAAACCCCCTAAGACATAACCCTCAGGTTTTATTTATGTATATACCAAAGGACATCTAAAGGACTTAAGGGTAAGCCTCCTTTACCATGCCAAAACCAAGAAATTCAGGCACTTGTTCTATTGGAAAACCATGATTGTATTTAAATTTTAATAGTATTTGAGGATTCCACAGTTGTTATCCCCCTTACAACCTCTGCGATTAAGGCATACACTCGATTGGCACTTCTAAACATGAATTTAATTCAACTTAAAAATTCAGATCTAGAGTTTCTTAGCCCCAGAGAGACCGTTTATTAATAGCTAGAGCAGCTCAGGGACCTACAGCTTATTATGGAATCCAAACCACGTAGTATTTATCTGCTTTATTGTGCCAACTGCTAAGCCTGATATTCTTTCTACACAATGATGTGTTCAGCTTCCCCTTAACACTATCTACTTTTTGTGAATGGAGCCTGATTGTTATAAATTTCCTTTGATGCAATCAACATTGATTATCTGTAGTCAAAAAATATTTGTGACAAAAATTTATGCTGATACATGAATGTTAGATAGTTATGTTTTGCATATAATGAATTCATTATGCAAACCACTGGATATCAATCTTATATCGTAATGATTTTTCTTTACCTTCGCTGATATCCTAAAATTTTCAAGCAATGAGTTTCGGAGTCACTGATGCTCTATCTTCAAACTTGATCCTCTTGCGCGTCTTCGATTAAATTAAAATTTGTAAACATAATTAATAGTTATTAACACTTAAACATGGATTCAAGTACACTCATCAAGTCAGGTACGGGTTTCTACTAAAGCTTTCTTAGAAAAAAAAGGATAAAAATACTCCCTTAAAATTTTTATAAAAATCATTTGGTGGAATAACCACAGTATTTTTTTCTTGCGTTCTGTTAGTTCTTTAATTAAATTTACTTAGTTTAGTCCTGTACCCGACATGACAAGTGCTATCGAAACCGTGTTTAAATGTTACTGTGTGTTGTGTTTGTGACTATTTATTATGTGTGTGTATTTTAATTTCATTGATGACTCGCAAGAGGATGGAGCTTGAAGATTCGCATCACAGACTCTGAAAAGCGTTGCATCACAATTTTAGGATATCAACAAAGGTAAAGTAAATTCATTATACTTGTGTTTCTACGACAGCAAAAAAAGATATCAAAATATCCCTTTAAACTATCATGAAAATAATTTGTTGGAATAACCACAATATGTGTTTTCTTTCATTCTACCACATATTTGTAAGGTTAAGTTTATTGATTTTAAGTTAAAACTATTTCTACTTTAAATTGTCCAGTTATCATTTGTTACGTATACCATAAATATTGCCAACATACATTAGCACCTACAGTACTGTACTTCTAATTTACTTAGATTGTACCTAAAATAACAAGACTCAAAACCATGTGGGTTCCTGATTACTCCTGAGTCGCTGCAGAGAAGAGTGATGGCTAAACTCGTCCGAAGAAATAAACAAAATCCAAATTAGTAAAATACAAAATAGTAACTCATTCGCTCACACATTCATACACCCAGCAAGAAATAAATATGGATCCTATAATTATAAACCACTGACATTGATTTAATATTGAACCTGATCTTAGTCTGTTTATTTTAACATTTGACATGTATTTTATCTATTTGAACAATTTATATCGGACAAAGATAAACCATTAACTAAGTCACTTATTCTATATTTCATTTACTTACAAGCTCAAATACAATAAACCTGTTGAGTAAGTAGATGAGTGAACTTGCTTGTTCATAACTACTTCCATTCTCGGCTGACTTAAAGGAGTAATACCAGTCTTAAGCCTCAATCAGTGTTTCGTAATTTACTATTTAGCAAATGTGCTTTTAGCAGTGATTTAAGAGTAAAAAAGAGCAATTAGAAAAATTCATACTTAAGACAAATTAAATTCTCCAATGATTTAACAACACAGATTTAACAACACAGAAGAGTCCTCTTTGCTGGACACTATGAGAGCCATGAAAATAGCTAATTAGAACACATATACTGATGCTGAGTTGTACCTTCACTTGGAAGATGGTTGATTCCAAGATTTAATGCAGCTTCATCATGTCTACACTTGTTTTCGTTCCACCACAACAATCACGCAGAAAGAAAGTTTGTTTCATGGAGTGAGTACTGTGTAGTCTATTTTTAGAAAAAAGAGAAGTAAATTTAAGTTTAACCCTTTTGGTGCTATGGCTTATTACTCACTCACATACCCAAAAATGCTAGCCAAATTTAGCCGAAAATGCAGAAGTTCAGACAAAAAATCATACCATACTTATTTGAACAGATATCTTTATACATTTTTTTTATATTGTTCAGGATAAGTTGGAGAATAAATATGTACCCAATGTTTGGCCGAAATAAAAATTTTTATAACTGAAAAACGAAAAAGAAAGACAAAAAATCTTTATGTTAACTTTTTTTTGAGTTTGATATAACATGATAATGTTATATCAAAAACTTAACTATAAACACTAAGATATAAATAATATAAAACTGATAAAACACAATACTAATTATAAAACAGTAATACAAATTATATTACACGGCAAAACAATACTTCTAACACAGCACTAGCATACTAGCAGCAGACTAGCTTGAAAACGTAAACAAACAATCTGGTCAAGTATTATTCTTTTCCAAACCATCCCAAAGACAACGAAACAGTGAAAAAGCAATACCTTGAAGCTTTTGGAACACAACTACGATTGTAGCAGCCAGTAACATTAATTTCATACGGCATAATATACGAAATACGGATAGTCGCTGGCAGCGATTCTCGCACTTTAAGACTAAACTGTGGAATCACTGACAGCGATGCTGTAGCACTAAAAGGGTTAAGAAGTGAAGAACAATGCGGCTTCCTGCTCTGAATGGCATGACGCCGCCATTCTGTACTCTATGTGCATGAGTAAAGAAATTGTTTATTGTCTATAGATGATAGTGATCAGGAGTATCTGCATAAACTTGTGTTCATAGACTCTTGTCTAAAACCTGGTAATGATATACAGAACGTTTATATCACAGGTTGCCATTTATTGCAGATTTAATTTGTCCGCCCATATTCACGTTATAATTAGCTCTCCCTGTAATGTAATCACAGCACATAGTTAACTGTGTCACCAAACGATAATTATCCATGTCAGGACTAAATCTCAAGCAATTCATCTTGGCTAGGAACCACTCACCAGCACCACATAATAGTAGTTCAGTATAGAGTTTGAAAATGTTTTTCTATAATGTATTAATCAGTTATCTTCAGTATCAGTACAATGCGATTCTCAATAAAAATATTTTTTTCTAACTGTTATTTACTTTTGTGGACATCTACGATGCAAAAGAGTATTTATCCTCAGCTTCTCACTTCTTTCGATTACTTTGTACAAAAAGAGTGTGCAACGTTGTGTGGTTTCTTCATTTTTTAACTAAAAGATTAATGAATTAATGTTACCCCTCTGCTCTAGAATACCGATTTTAAAAGCAGGAAATGCCTGTTTGTGTTTCATTCAAGAAAATCTGTCCAGTAAAGTAATTCAGATACTAAAGTAACATTTACGCCTTACTTTAGTAAAATTATTCATCGTTCACTCATCTACTTGTTACAACTTCAAGTACAAATTTGTGAATTCCACTAATTGTGAGTATTAACGGGTACAACTGAAAACTATATTATTTTTTAGTACTCACATTTAATGAAAGTTCTGTATACACACAAATATAGGTCCAAAAAATATATGAGGATGAAAATACAACTGAGCTACATTTTCCCACAAATTTATAATGTTGACGTCTTTTAAAAACTATGCCAATGTCAGTGGTTGATAGTTACTTGATAACATATGAATGAATAATTGTTGTAATTCTGTATAAAAACTCATCTTACCTTCTGCGAACGGGTCAATACGTTCTGGTGATATAATCATACGACGGCGTTTTTGTCTGTATTCATCTTCTTTCTCAGCAGCAGTCTTTTGACGTCTATCAGCAAACGGATCATAATCCGTCTCGCTCTAAAATGTAAACAGGAATTAGGAAAAAGCTAGATTTAAAGTTCATTTTTCAATGAGAAAGAGCATAGTAACAATTTTTTGCAAATAACAACAAGTTGTTTAATCAAATTGGCTCATTATTCAGTAACTTATCATAATTTAGCATCGTTATTCAAATGAACAAAGTTAAAAAACAAAAAACATTAGTAGGAAGACAAGGACGGATTACAAATTAGTATAATTTGCTACTGTATTAGCGTCTAAGCTGTTACAGTTTCACTTTTAAGGAATTACTAGCACCCCCGTTGCGGCTTGGCCCGCAAAATTTCAGAATATAAGAAATTTATATAACATAAAAGCATTTTAGTTTATGAACTTAGGCTAAAAAGTTGTGTAAGAAGCAGAGGACATGCCTATTTATTTAGCCTTTTTTATCATTACACTAAAAGCGTAAATTATAATAATTGTTAAGAATATGTGATAGTATGTTTTCTCACAATCTGCCAGTGATCATGTAAATGCTCTTGGATTACGCGTTTCGGCTTTTATTCCATCATCAGATCCTTAACACATTCCGTGCGGGCTACGCGGATCCGCGTGGTAGCGCTCCCGCCTCAGGAGCGCACCACGCGGATCCATGTGTAGTTACACCGGTCTGTTCTATTCCTCAGTGTGATCTCAGCTCCCGGGCGAGACGTATCGTATTTGGTGAGCGTGTAGCGTAGTTTCAACGGAACATTTTTGTGTAATTCGTTTCCGGTTCCGATTTTTCTGTGTGTATCTAGTGTTGACGTTTTGTTTATTGATTTTATTAGTGTTTTTGCTTTTTATATTTGTTAATTATCTATTTATAATCATGTCTGACAATGAAAACAGTGCCAGTGAGGATGATCCGGCGTTCACTGACACAGAGTCTAGTAGCGACAGTGAGGTTAGTGACACGGATGACGTCATCCCTAATCCTACTTGGTCAAGGCTCACAAATGGACTTCGTAGCATCCCTTTTACTGGTAATACCGGGTTGAGAGTTGGCATACCGGGAAATAATACCCCAATCGACTGGTTTTATTTGTTGGTGGACGATGTGTTTTTGGAAGGGATTTGCCATGAAACCAACAACCGCTGCAAGTTTTTTTCAAGCCTAGCCTTACCGAAAAATCTCGTATCACTCGATGGAAACACCTGGATGTTGCCGAATTGAAAACGTTTCTAGGACTGTTGTTACATACAGGCACAATAAGGCTAAACAGACTCCAAGATTACTGGAAAACAAACCGATTATTCAATTTACCGGTATTTCGAGAATACATGAGCCGTGATTAGTTTCTGATCATCCTACGATGTCTGCATTTTTCATCAGCAAGGGAAAATAACCAAGAAACTCTTGGCCGCTTGGAAAAAGTTAATTTTGTAGTTGATTATTTCAACAACAGAATGGCACAAATCTACTACCCCTGCAAAGAGCTCTCTCTGGACGAAGCAATGGTTTTATGGCGAGGAAGGCTGGTGTTTCGTCAGTACATCAAGGGCAAACGCCACAAGTACGGCATAAAAGCTGTATTCGCTCACTGAACCGTTTGGTCTCACACTGAGATTCCTCATTTACAGTGGAAAAGACGGTGAACTGGCAGGAAAAGGACACACTTATAAAGTGGTGCTAAGCCTAATGAAAGGAAAACTTGGTAATGCCCTCTTCATGGACAATTTCTACAACAGTTTCATCTTGGCCACCAAGCTGCTGAAAGAGGACACCTACTCCACTGGGACTTTGCGAGCGGACAGGAAGTTCAACCCTGCAGATGTGAAAAGCGCCGTACTGAAGAAAGGTGAAACGATTGCACGATATGCAGAAGGCGTCATGATTGGGAAGTGGAAGGACAAGAGGACGGTTATGTACATGTCAACCCAACATGAGAATGACATGGTTACGGTCCTGAACAAACGAAAGCAAGAAGTGCAGAAACCTTTACCTATCGTTCAGTACAATGCCCACATGAAGGGCATTGACCGATGTGATCAAATGATGGCGTACTACCCGTGCGAAAGGAAAACTCTGAGGTGGTACAAGAAAATTTTTGTCCACATCCTACAAATGATTGTAGTCAACGCTATGCATCTGTACAACATGCATGCAATTGATAAAACTATGACATTGTACGACTTCAGATTGAGCGTCATTGAAGGTTTCCTCCCTCCAAAGCACGCTCCTGTCCCCACACCTCCTCGCAATGCTCTACACAAGCTTGTGCAAAATGAAGAACGGGAAAAAAAGGGACCGGAAGAGAAAGGAATGTAGAGTATGCTACAGGACCGAAAAGAAGAGGAAGATGACAACATTCACTTGTTCCGTATGCCCAGGAAAGCCAGGTCTTTGTGCTGTCAATTGTTTCGACAGTTTTCATAAAGACCAACAGTAAAGCCAAGACCAAAGAAGAAACTGTAAATATGTATATATATTATTTAGTGTTTGTTTTCTAAGAAACTGAGTGCTCTTAGTGTTTTGTGTGATAAAAGTGTGTTTTCTACCTGTTGCGACCAATAACAAACTAATACGTGCCTCCCTGGGTCATCTAACTCTCCCCGTGTGCTCACCACGCGGATCCGCGTGGCGTAGTTATGACGTCACATGCGGCGCCATTTCAATCGCACATGCTTTCTACCATCATAAACGACCTTCTAATAACATAAGGTAAGATTTTCAAAATAATTTAAATGTTAGCATTTTATGTCATAATCATGTTTTTCCGGCCGCAGCAAATGTGTTAATAAACTTGAAACATTTTAAAATTTATTCTTGATGGTTTATTCAAATTTTTTTAAAAACAGTCAACATCAAATATATATTTAAGTATCTGATGATGGTATAGAAGCCAAAACGCATAATCCAAGAGGATTTACAGGATCACTGGCAGATTGAAGGTAATTAACGGTAACAATACAATAATAAGAAGTAATTCAGAAAAATAGCACCAAAATGAAAATTTTCACATTGGTTTAAAAAACATATAAATTAAACTAATATTACTTTTTATTTCAAGTTATAAATTTGTAATACAAAAATTTACTATCATATTATGAATGCAAATTTAAGAATTTTAAACATAACTTGGCGAAAAACTTCTTTATAAACTACGTTATTTGGCTTTCCTTTTGGTGTTAAATTAACGAAAATTGATGGACTGCTTACTCTAGAACAGGCCACTTAAAATTGTCTGTGGGCATAGCACACTTCTCTCAAATCTAAGCATGCTAATCCTCAAGACTTAAACAGTGAATGCAAAACACAAATTAATAGGGAACCTGTACTCTTTTGAAGTGGAATGGATAGTCTGTAGGAATTAATTGGATTCTAGGAATAAAAAATACATATTCTCCTAATTGCTTCAATAACATTTTTATGGAGAGCAGTTACTTGTAAACATGTACAATGCATTATTATTAAATTTTTGGTAGAAAAGGGTTTCTGAGAAGCATGACGGTGTTCTAATTTTTAAAGTGAGTATATGTGGTCGAAATTCAGGCGGGTTTATGTATGCAGAAATTAAGTTGGAAATTGTACAGCATCATCTACTTGTACAATTTATCTATCGATAGGTATTCAACTTTTATTTCTTGAAAAGAGTTTAGTAAAATATTATTCATTTCTTCGGCTGTCTCATTTTTTAGAGTTAATATTGCTTTGTCACAAAGCCACTCAGTTCATTTATGCTTATTTTAGTGTATATTCTGTTCATTAATTCCTTTAGAGTAATTACCACATTTCCTAGTTCTGAGGGCAAATTGATCTTTTCTCCAGATTCGGAATATTTACCATCACTTATTGACAAAAGTTGATCAGAAAGGTTTCTAGCAGTTTCATCACTTCTAAGAAGAACTCATATTTTTTATAAGAGAGAATTTTATTGCATCAGTCACAACAAAATCGGTCATAGAGTTTGGACAGAGAAGCTTGAGAAATTGTATGATGGGTGTAGAACAAACAGAATGGTTGACAGTCCATAGGACCAGTGGGGCTTCTGGGTGGAGATGTTCTCATAGGTGAAGAGTGAAGATGTTGATGTCACTGCAAGTAAGACGTCAAAATGGCCTTCAAATTGTTTTCCCTGAACCAGAGACAGAGTTTATCCATTTCATTCTATCAATATTTGGCTGCATTGAGCTCACAAGAAGTATCGCAAGTCTCACATTTGGACTTTATGGATATATATTATAGCTTATCGGAGTATTGTTGGCCTACTCGGTTCATAGTGAAGTTTGAACCTCTGCTAGTTATTACACGTGATTTATGATAGCTACCGTTATCTCAGACGCTTAACCGTGTACAATATAAGACAGAGAGTAAAATAGGCATGCACCATCCCCTAGATTACACGGAGAGGAACATCCTCACCATCTACGACTACATTCACAACTTCAACTATGTCTTGAAAAAGGCAAGAAAAAAGAATACGAGTTATATGATAAATGAAAATGATGAGACTTCTCTTCCAGGGAATTAATATGTACACACATTAACTTCAATTACACAAACTTCTGAAAGAATTATTTACATACAACTAAAAACAATTTAAATCAAACTAACTTGTCAACAAATAAAAATAATACAGTAATTAATCACATATGTAACAAATTTGTGTCATGTTTATGTGTGTCAGCTGTTTCAAATAAATTATTAAATTAAATTAATGACAATATTATTCTTATGGGAAAAATGGAATGTTTGGGAGCTGTTTCTACCCGTCAGAAATGGAACTCCAAAAAATCTGTTCTTAGCACACATTAAGACCATAAAATGAAGGTAATGTAAAATGTTCAATAGCACGCATTAAGACCATAAAACGAAGTTACTGTAAAATTTTCAAGTAGCTATCTTTTACGGTTTACGCTATACGTCGATTTATAGCTAGGCCTTCTTGAACATTTGGGGGGCTGTTTCTACCCCACAAGGATGGAATTTCAAAAAATCCTTTCTTAAAACGCACTAAGACCATAAAACGGAGGTACTGTACAAATTTCAAGTAGCTATCTTTACGGTTTACACTGTACATTGATTTTTAGAACGGCCTCTATGTATTTCTTATGGAGGTGTACACTTTTTGCAAAAAATAATGATTTTTGCTCCTCAACATTAAAATTTCACAAAATCCTTTCTTAGCACGCACCTAGACCCTAAAATGAAGGTACTGTCTAAATTTTAAAATCCTACTTATTATGGTTAAGGCTCTGCATTGATTTTTAATTTTTCACTTCTTCTTTTATAAATGACAATAATTATAAACTACCAAAGTTATTACTAAACCTATTTCAAACAGCTGATACCTACAAACAAGACAGACATGTATTCGCTCTTTTATAATTCTGTAACTTAATATTTTACTGTGCTGCTCTCTATATTTAACCAAACAAATTTAGTGAAATACAGTATTTGGACCATTTAACATTTGTTTATGACACCAGCTGGTCAATTAAAATTAATCTCCATAAGAATAACATTGCAACTTTGATGCCGTGTAGGACAAAAACCTATGAAAATTCTAAAAATCTAGCTCCGTTACAACTTAGAAATAAAAATTCTTTTGAATTAAAAAATTTCATAAAATTCGGTCAAGTAAAAGTTCAGAAAGTGAGTGAACTAAATAACCCAATTGTTCTGATATATATAGAATTTATAAATATATTTGTAAAATATATGATAGTATATAAATAATAAATTTAGTTTAAATCAAATATATCTAAGCTGTACGTTTAGCAATTTTGGAATCGTTTGTTTTCATTTGTGAAAAACATTTTATCAGGAATATTATAAAATAAAAAGCAATCATTGCCAATTAATGCACATGTTCTGAGTAGTCTATATTGCCATTTGACCTCGTCAGAAAAATAATAAATTTGAATAGAATTTTAAGATTTTTACCTATCATAATTAAAATATCTAGTTTTATTATAATATTTAAGTGTACGATAACCTAGATTAAAATTGTTATCTATATACGATATTTTTTACTGCATATTACTCTGAATATTAAAGTAGTATTATTTCCAGCATACTGCATATACCAGAACTACGTTGCGCGAGAAACAGGCTGACTAGTAGTGCGAAAACGCCACATGAAATACACAGTCAAAGGCCCTTTGTATTGCCAACTTAAGTGTAAATACAGAGTAAGCCTAGACTACTGTATACCTCAGGAAAGTGCCAGTGGTACTGAAAATGTATGTCTTAAATTAAAACGTTTATATATGTTTCTTGTGTTTTTATAAATGAATTTATCTCCTATGGTAAGTTTGCTGATGACCATCTCTCCTACTGTACTCATAGTTATCGCAATAGTTTTATTTGGGACCTAGCTTGATAAATAATAATTCAGCATATATGCAAAGAGTTTATACATTTTTACAAAATTTAAAATTTGGGAATGCCTAGTGGCAGTTAATTCAGTTGTAACGCAAGCAAACTTGTATTCGTAGTTAACCTGCTGAGTAGTTAATATTTCTAGTCAAATCATAAACAAAGTCAGTTACTTTTGAGTTATATTGTAACTACTGTGGGAGTTATATAAATCAATTTTATTTGACCATTTGAATCTACCTACCACCAAATACAAATTACATGTACGAGGGTCGTCCAGAAAGTAAAGAACGATTGTGCATCACATGCGCCGCCGATCCCCCACAACCGCGACTGCGTGCACGCCAATTACCTCTGGCTGTCCTGTCAGTGTGAGCCGAGTTTCATTCCTGTGCGGTCACACATCTTTGCTCTGTAAACTTTCAAAATGGCGGCGCCCATTGAAAATCCCGCCAAATTGATGGTAACTCTTTTTTGGGACCGCAAAGGTTTAATCCATGTCGAGTTTTAGCCAAGGGGAGAAACGATAAATTCAGAAGCCTATTGCGAAACCCTTCAAAGACTCAGACGTGCAATACAGAACAAAAGACGTGGCATGTTGTCAAAAAAAGTGTTTTTGATCCACGACAATGCTCGACCCCATGCATCGGTACGAACCCAGCAAGAACTGCTAAAAAAATTTAAGCTTTGAAGAAATCAGCCATCTTTTTCTGTTTTTTAATACCAAACTTTTGTGTTAAAATCATATTTTTTAACTTAAGCAAGTTGTAATAGTTATAGCTGTATTGAATATAAATTATTTTGTCCCTCCAACCTACTCATTGCGGTCTTTATTCCTTGCAGTGCTTCCTCACTTAGTAGGCTACACTAAACTAAACACGTACAGTACATACAATGCTGTATTACGAAACTGCACTACACAAAAGTTAATGTTACTGCCTATCGAAATCACAACACGTGTTTGTACGGCATTATGGTCAGTGTGCGGGCCACGGGGATGAGGATGGGCTCTGCGCCATGTCTAAAAATACACATCCTCTCCTATGTCAGGTGGAAGGGAAATTTTAGCAGAGACAAGACGATCACGCGTTACATCTGATATGGCGGTATATTCAAGCGTGGTATAACCAGCGCCTACTGTATTTGTAATTACTTTATAATCAAAAGGGTTTATTTTTTCCAAAGAGAACAATAGTGTTAGATTTTAAAGATTTCACACATTTACCCAAATATTTATCTATGGCATTTGATCTGATTTAAATGCCCAGGCCTTTTACCATACTAGATAGTTTAAGTATAAAGTTGTTAGGCCATTTACCTCACTATTTTTTTTCATTATAATGTTGTATAAAATGGTGTAAAATGTTGTATACACTATTTTTAACACAACAACTAAGAATGTTGTTTATTGCTTACCTGAGCAATGTCATTAAGCAATGCCAGAGGAGCAGTGAAACCTGGGCGTTTATTCTGAGGGAAAGCGGGAGCATCATACTCGTCATCCTGGAAAAGACGTGCTATTTTATACACTGTTATGTTTGACTAACAAATTTATTACATACCATACTTGTAACCTGTGTAGTAAATTGACACTACATTATGAATATGTATAATCCACTATTACCCATAGTAATACAATACTAAGCCCTCCTGCCTATAGTAAAAAAATTACGATGTAAACATACATGTTTTTGTACAGACTAATTTTATAAATACTAAAAAAAGTTGAACTGAATAAAAACACAGCAAATTTTTATTGCCGAGTAGCTGTTGTCTCGCTGTCATCCAACTCTGCTCTAAGGACACTCCAGTGCACTAGACTATTAATCGTCATTGAAACGAGCACTTAGCGTAAAATACAAAAACTAATTAGATATTGTAAGGGACAGCACATTGTATACAGTCCTGTTCCAAACGAAAACACAGTAATTGACTTTACTGTCGAGCAGCTGTCGTCTGCACAGATGTAGTAGTGACGCAGCAACGCCCGAATAAAGACATATTCAAGAACATATAATTACAAAATCATTTATATTTTCTTACCTTGATTATTATCTGAGTTTTAGTGATAATTTGATAAAAATATGCTATAAAATAAATTACAGATAATTAATATTGGTGAATATTCTTCCTCTGAACTATGAAGCCACTGACAGAGCTGATTATTTCAAGGATGTAGACGCAAGGCAAAATTAACATTCTAATCTCTCTGGAGTTTTTATTATATTAATCTACAGCTCTTTACCGGTCAATTCTGTTAATGACTTTTTAAATCAACATGGATTAATTTTTCAGTACATAATGGCTTTTATACTATTCATATTTCCTCAACCTGGAATAAAAATGTCTTCAAATACAGTAACTACGTCAATTTTGTAAATCAAATTTATATATATAAAAAAAAGAAGATATTTACAAAACTTACAAATACTAGGAATGAATTTACTCCCCGTGTAGACTATAGATCTGTGTGGGGGGAAGAGTCATTGAGTAAGTCTTATACAACTAAATATAAAAACTAAACAAAATCTTATACTAAATCAATAACAAATATAAAACGAGCAGAAAAATACACGAATAAAAAAGTAGATTTTGAAAATAAACCTAAGATTAACAAGAATGTAGAATAAAAGATATACAGGAATGCTGAATAGAACAGTTTAATATCTTCTGTACTTGTAAACATACAAACATTATACTTTGTACAGCGACATGAAGCATAAAATTTAACTTTTTAAGTCAGCGGAAAATCTTAAATATAAGCAGAGGTTGATATGCATTCCATTTTAAATGTATTAATTAGTAGAACATTACGCCGCAAATTACACCTCAAAAGGTTAATCCTAAACAAAATGGTGGCACTCGAAAGTGTCAATACTGATCTTATGTGCAAGTTGTTCAAGAATGGCATAGTTGTATTGTAACCATATCAGATGAAGCTACAAAACTGCACACATGATTATTGTATACAAACACCTACTTCAAGATGTATTCAGCACTAACCATGTTGGAATAATTATCTGTAATACTGTATTTCTAACAAACCAGAAATTGTTGAATGACTGAAAAACATACAGGTTGGTAGGTGACATAGTTGGTTAAAGGCCAACTTCATAAGCTAAAGGTTCCAGCTCGATCCCAATCAGTCATGTAACAAATTTTGAAAGAGATCAGCTGATAACCACCGGCTGTTCATGTGTCAATGGGCTATAAATTAACGACACTTTCTAAGGAATGGTTGGCCTAAGTTAGTAACAATGACTACACATTCGCTCATCTGCACTCTTCACACTTATTCGAAATCCATATTGGTCCATATCTTGACGATCAGCATCTTAAGAATAAATATAAATACACATTTTAATTGTAATCTTACCTCAATTTCATCATTGGCAGCAATCGAAGTGACATAACCCTCATATTTGCCCCCTCCATCATAAATATCTCTGTCGTAAAATCCACTTTCACCTAACCCTACTCTCTCTTTTTCAGTCAAACCATCTTCATTTATCTCCTTTTTCCGTGACTGAATTTCACGTATTTGTGCTTCAATATCTATAACAGGAAAAAGCTACATTAGTTTTTATAAAACAAGTAACTTTAACAAATTTAATTTTATACTGGTTAATAATTAATCTAGATTTAATCAAATATAGAACTATATATACATTAACTCATCATCACTGCTATTTTCTATCCTTATTTTCAAAATTATGTTAATGTAATAAATAACAATTATAAATGTTGGTATAAAGGAAAACCCTTGTCCTTGTCTTAACCTATCCCTTGTTCAGTAAAGTCAATTGATTGTTCCCTACAGTCAAATTTAATTTATTGTTTTTTTTTTTTTTTTTTTTTAACTGGTACCTACGCAGTTTATTGCCTCCTAAAATGATTAGAAAACTTTGTTTGAAATGGGTTAAGAATTGGCTACCTATATATTAACAAGAGATGCTTTTTAATATGCGGAAAATTACATTTATTACCAAAAATTAATATAAATAGTCACAAATTAAGAATATTTGACTTCAGAAATTCTTTTATACTGAATACGAATTTCAAAACTATTTTGATCCATGACAATTAATTCTCAAGATTTAATTACTTCTAAAAAAAATTACTTTTGTGTCGAATCACGATTATCGGCCATTATAAGATTATTAAAAACACCAATCTATTAACCAATCTATAATAAACAACCAATCTAATTATTATAACATCTAATCTATAACACAAATATCCAAATTAACTCATATTTTCGCCGAAGGGACAGCAGGCAGGCCGTCCTGGAAGCAAGGCACCCAAATAAAACGCAAATTTCAAATATTTGTTAAGGATATGTTAAGTTTTAAAGCTTAGATATGAAAAGTGTCTTTATAGGTGATAATCATATTTTTCCAGTTAGTTATTCGTGTTCAGTGTAAAAAATAAAATAGAATGATAATAAACTCTATACTTAGAAAGTGCATTGTTCGCAAACTATTTTCTGGGAAAATATACACCTTTTTATACCCACTGGTGATAAAATATCAAGATTAGCCAAACGTTAAAAATGCGTAAATAACAAAAATAGAGTGGAATACAACTTTACTCTGCATGACTACAAACGGTACACTATCGTTAGAATGTTAAATGAAAATCAGATGACTAAAAAACGTTTGATGATCATAACATTTGTAGGCCAATATAGCTGATTATCACAGTAAAACCCAGCATCAAACAGCAGTATCAAAGGTAATTAAGGTGCTCCATCTACTACTTCAGAAAGTAATTATTTAGGAAATTTTAAGTTTTCAAAACTTTAAAAAGGCAGTTTTTTTGTAACCTCTTGTATATAATACTTCCATAAACAAAATGCACTAGGTATATATTATGAAACGTGGCTAGGTACGTTTTGCTAAACAATTGTATGAAATTATAGAATAGGGGCCTTGACGATTTTTTGGCTGAATATCTTTTTTATAGTAGATGCATAGCTAAGAAACAAGAATACAATAGTTTTTTCCATGGAAATACAAAAATGAGAAAAAACGGCAAAATATTTGTCCCTTCAATATTAGCTAAGCAAACCTCTAACATGGCCTAAATAAACCTGACAACCTAACCAACCCTAACATAACTTAACCCTAGCGCTGGCAAAGTCATAATCTAAAACTCATTTTCGGCCCGTGTGTACTGTATTTCAAGACACATTTTACATTGCATGTTTACTATGTAATTTTACGAAAACTCAACTAATAAATCGGACTCAACATTATACAGTTTTATTCGGCAAATTACGCGCTTTCTTTTCGTATGTTCACTTCATATAATAAAGTTTTTTGTTTTTATTTATTGGCCTTTGCCAAAAGTTCACTTTTAGATTTCAGTAGATCAGCTGGTGACAGTCATACTTGAGTCGGCTATAAATTTCCATTTTTACAAACAATTTATAGACATTTTCTTTTCAGTTAGTATTTTCTTTTTTAAGACAACATCCTCAATTTATATAGAAATATTAACGATCTATAAATAAAATCTATTTGCAAATAAGTTTGATTTTTAAATTATTTGTTATTACTTTTTGCACAAAATTTTAGAAATTGGTGTAACACTAAATTGTTTTATCCACCACTTTAACGTATCATTATTCTCATTCTTACATATGAGACACCGACACGTTGTGCATATTTTAAGGCACTAGTTTCATTAAAATATATATTTTTCGGTTTATTCCAATTACATACTGCTTTTATTTAGTTGTTGTTTACTATGTAATTGAACCATTTCCGGACTTTACAATTGGTATATATATCTGGTGTTGA